>LIEC01011425.1:0-157132 GCA_001925005.1 Drosera capensis | reverse complement strand
TAGATAAAGTAAGGATAACATAATTTCAGTAATTGTTTACACAATCTCTGTGGGTTCGACAATCCGGTATTTATTTACCAATTATTACGCGACCAGTGCACTTGCTGTTTACCAGTTGAAAAATACATCGGTCAGAAATCAAAATTTTCCTACAGGTTTTTCTACAAACGCGTACACCTTTTTTTTTTTTTTTTACGCGTTGACTTGGTCAACGATCAAAATCCTGAATAGTTTCCCTTGCACGTCTCCCTGTCCCCTGTCATACTTTCCCTTTCTCTTGCTTTGTACCCAGTTCCTCTTACTCCTCTCAACACGTCTCCTTCTGAACACACACCAACTCCGCACCACGTCTCCCTTACGACCAACACTTCAACAACACTCCGCTGCCTTCAATTCCCAGGTCGTCGAAGCTCGCAAGGATGGTGTGCTCGAGCACTGGATTGATGGTTCAAGGGGACTCGGAAGAGACGGTGAGGACTGGGAACAAGCGGGCTAGGCAACAGCAACTATGAGGCTTTGCTTCCTATATGGCCGACACAGAGCGCCTCCTCCTGCTGGATCGTCGGCTCTGATACCAAATGTTAGCTGCTGGATCGGGAACGGGTGCAGGTTCGTGGTGTTTGGTGGGAAAATTTTCGCCTTTTCTGGTTTTTTTTTCTTATTAAAAGCTCATGCATCCATCAATATGCAAATGTGTGCATACATATATACACAAGTACATGTGACGCATACATCATGCCTTACGTACAACCTTCGTGGTGAGGCCCTCCTCTTTCTCCACTCAGGATTAACTAACGGCTCACATAACATGCCGTCAGAATCGCATCCTGAGGATTGAGGTAGGTGCATATGAAACATTAGATATCGGACGACATCGAGGAGATGTCGATGTTTAGGTTCAGCGAAGCCATTTTGTTGGGAGATATAGACATAAGAAGTCTGATGTATGATGCCATGAAGTGAGCAGAAGTCTTTGAATAAGGAACTTATGCATTCTTTGGCATTATCAGAACGAATTGCTTGAATAGAGGAATCAAACTGTGTTTTAATCATGGCATAAACTTTTTGGAACATAGAAAGTATTTCAGATCGCTCGCGGAGGAGATAAACCCAAGTCATGCAAGAAAAATCCTCAATGAACACGAAGAAATATCAAAAATAAAAAACACTAGGTATTCGACTAGGACCCCATACATCAGAATGGATAAGTTCAAATGGAGAGGAACTCCTCTTATTTTTGCTACTGGGAAAGAAAATACGATGATGTTTGCTTATTTCATAAGCTTCATAATTAAAAGACAAAGTAGGACTACAACGAACTAATTTGTGGAGAATAGAGATTAATGGATGACCAAGATGTAAATGCCACTGATAGGGCGAAACTGTAGAGGAGAGAACAGTACTGGCTGTAGGTGTATCACCAACAGCGTGATCTAAATAATATAGTCCATTGCTAATCCGTCCACCACCAATCCTTTTCCCTGATCTAAATAGTATAGTCCATTGCTAATCCGTCCACCACCAATCCTCTTCCCGGACTGAAAGTCCTGCAAAACAAAGTGGGTAGGAAAGAATGTCACTGAGCACTGCAATGAGGATGTCAGTCGAAGAACGAATAGCAGATTAAGTGGAAAGTCCAAAATAAAATACACTCTATCCAAAGGCAGGTGTGAGACAGAGGTAGAACCAAGACCAGTTATCGGGGAAGACATTCCACTAGCTACCTTGACAGGAGGAATCATGGTAGTCGGTGTAATGGTATGAAGAAGACTAGAAGACTTATCATGTGATCTGATGCGCCAGAGTCAACAACCCATGTAACAGAAGAGGTTGTAAGTGCACTACCTGAAATAGTCACAGTAGCAGTAGTCGATGCTGGAAGCTAATCTTGCTCGAGAGTGAAAGACGCAACAGGTGTTTCAAGTACACCATCAGTCATTGCTTGATTTGGAGAGGCAAGATTCCTGAACTTTTGCCAGCATTTTTGAGATGGATGATTTGTACGCTGACAGTGAATACATGGTGGGAATCGGCCACGTCCGCATCCTCCAGTGTACCTCCCACGACCACGAGTAGCCATTGCAGAGGATTCAATATGGTTAGTTGGCTCGGTTTGGGAGGCGGGTTGAGTTTGGAGATACAAATGTTGGATTCGAGAGAAAACATCTTCAATACTTGGCACCGCCTTTTCAGTAATCAATTGAGTCCGAACTGGAGCAAACTGTGAATCGAGTCCTGATAGCAGCTTTGAGACATGGAACTCTTTAAACTGATGTTTTCGTGTTTCAAGGTCTTGGGTAAAAGGCTGAAGGATCTTCAATTCATCCAACGTCGTCTTCAATTCAGTAAAATATGCGACAAAAGAACGCCCATTCTGCTTGCAAGAGAATATCTTCTCGTAAAGGTTGAATACTCTGAGAAGTATTCTTCTCATGTGAGTACATCTTTGCAAGATGATCCCACATACCTTTTGCAGTTGGCAAGAACATAACTCCCTTGTGCAATAGTCAGCTCCATGCCTTTGGTCATCCATGTAATAACTAAACTATCCTTACGTTCCCATTCTTCAAAAGTGGAGGATTTTAGGGTTTTGGGTTTTGGGGTTTAGGGTTAGGGTTTTTCATCCGGTGGATCATCAGTCAAATGCTTCCTCATTTTCTGAGCAATAACAAAGATGCGGAAAGATAGCATCAAGCTTATTACAAATTAGTTTAATCTCATTATTTTATACAATAGTTATGTAGATTGGTTTGTTTCAGTTATTTTTCAGTTAGGTAGTTAGCAGAAAAATCGTGTGAAGATATTTTCATATCTTATGAAGATATGGTTGGTTAGTTTGGAAAGCTCTTTATATATGGAGCAGATGTAATCTCAATTATCAAGATATATACAACATACATATTCACACAACTTCCATTTTTTATCCATTTTTCTTCCTTTTGTTTTATGGTATCAGAGCACTGACTTCATCTTGATTCAACGACCTGATCTGTTACGACTCTTCGGCGACGATTTGGTTTCTTCTTCGTGTGGAGAACAGATCTGGTTGAGATTGAGCTTCCGCAAAGGTTGGAGTTTTGGGTTCTAAGAACTGTTTAGTGCAACAAAAGGGTTTTTGGTGAGTTACCGAGAATCTTCGTTGCTGTTTGATTTCCAACTTCTGGTCTTGATTCTTTGTTCGTAGACCAATTGCAGTGGCTGGGCTTGGTTTGGTTGTTTTCATAAGTTTGCAGGGAACACTATTTGTTGAAAGGAAGTGTGAAGAGGAGCAGCTACGTGAAGCTTCAGCGCAGACCAGAGCAAGTTTTCAGTTTCCTTGTTTATCAAGCAAGGCTTGTTGGAGGAAATTGAAAGAGTGAAAGGGAAGGTATGGAAGGTTCAAATGGAAGTAGCAGTCATAACGGAATGGAGAAGCTTGTTGGCAGTAATTACAAGTACTGGAGAATGTGTATGGAGGCGTATCTTCAAGGACAGGATTTATGGGATCTGATTGTTGGTGCAGATTCAACAATTCCCATAGACATTGCTGAACACTCTGAGTCACGGAGGAAGTGGAAGATCAAATGTGGGAAAGCACTTTTTGCGCTGAGGACATCGATTAGCAGAGAATTTATTGACCACGTTCGTGATGTAAACTCTCCTAAAGAAGTTTGGGAAACGCTTGAAAGGGTGTTCACCAAGAAAAACACAGCACGGCTATAATTACTGGAAAACGAGCTCGCAATGTCAAAACAAGGAGGTATGGAAATCTCAGAATATTTCTTACGTGTTAAGAGTATTTGTGCTGAGATTTCAGAGATAGATAATGAGGAGAAGGTTAGTGAAGCTCGACTTCGACGTTATCTCATTCGCGGCTTGAGAAAGGAGTACGGACCATTTGTAACTTCTATTCAAGGATGGGCAACTCAACCTTTTGTCGAAGAACTAGAGAATCTGCTCTCTAACCAAGAAGCCCTGGCGAAACAGTTGTCAAAAGGGTTAGAACTTGGAGGTGGCAGCAGTGGTGACCATGGAGTGATGTTGGAGTCCGAAGCAGTTCTCTTTTCTAAAGGAGAATCCTATACAAAAGGTGAATTCAAGGACAAGGCCAATGAAGAAGAACGAGTAGATAGGAATGAAGGTTCTCCAAGCAAGAATACCTTTAAGTGTTACAGGTATGACAAGCCTGGTCACAATAAAAGGAATTGCCGAGTGAAACTCTCAAAGGCAAACGTTGCTTGCACAAGTGAAGACCCCGGACAACTGGAATGAGTTCACTGCCTTACAACAGGAGTTATGAAAGCAGAATAAAGAAAGAAGAAAAAAGAATGGATAGTCGATTCTGGCTGTTCACATCATGTGACTGGTGATGGTTCTCTTTTTTCTGAGGTACGAAAACATCTTGGAGATCGAGTTATTGTGACTGCAGACAACTCGACATATCCAATAGCCAATGAAGGTGCAGTGAACATTAGTGTTGCTGATGACTTAAGCATCAAGCTAGAAGATGTTTATCATGTTCCAGGTTTGACTAAAAACCTTGTTTCAGTCCCTCAAATTACCGATTCTGGGAAATATGTCTTGTTTGGCTCGAATGATGTGAAGGTGCTAGACAATGTCAGGGTTGTATCTGGTGATGTGTTACTCACTGGTGAGAAAAAGGGTTCTATGTTTGTCATGTCTGCTGGAGAAGCATACGTGAAGAAAACAAGTCAGACAGATAATGCTGCAATTTGGCATGCCAGGTTAGGTCATGTAGGTTATCAAATGTTACAGCAAATATCAACCAAACGACTAGTTGATGGGATGCCAGTTCTGAAAAATGTAAGAAAAGATGTGATATGCCAAGAATGTCAGTTTGGTAAATCTCATCGTCTTCCTTACAAGAGTTCCTCAACTCGAAGGACTTCAATGCTGGAATTGGTACACATAGACCTAATGGGACCAACAAGAACGTTGAGTTACAGTGGACATTGCTATATCATGGTGCTGGTTGATGATTATTCAAGGCTTACATGGGTAAGATTCTTGAAGGAGAAGAAAGAAGCTTTGTCAAAGTTCGTGGAATTCAAAGAAGCTGTGGAAAAGGAGTTTGGAAAGAAAATACAGTGCCTACGAAGTGACAATGGTGGAGAGTTTATGTCTGATGACTTTTTCAAGTACTGCAACAGCAATGGAATAATGCGCCAAATGATATGTCCAGACACTCCTCAACAAAATGGAGTGATCGAAAGAAAGATTGCACACCTGGTTTCTGTCTATCTTTCATGGTTACATGACAAAGGTCTTCCTCGAGCACTCTGGGCAGAAGCTATACAGTGCGCATGTCATGTCACGAACAGACTACCTTCTTGGCCAGGTACACAGAAGTCTACTTTTGAAATTGCATATTGGAAGAAGCCTAATGTTAGTTATTTTAGAAAATTTGGTTCTATATGCTATGTCCATATTCCAAAGACTCACAGAACAAAGTTGGATCCAAAAACAAGAAAGTGTGTGTTCATAAGGTATTCTTTTTTTCAGAAGGGTTGGAGATGTATGAATCCAGAGACAAACAACTCAATTACTTCAAGAGATGTAGTGTTCGATGAAGTATCATCCTTGATGTCTGTTCAGGGAAATATTCATCTTGATGAAAGTCGAGATAGTGAAGTGTTCTTATTCCCTGAAACTGCCTTGATTCATAGGGAGAATGAATCACCTACTCACAATGAAGGAGAAGAGAATAGTTTTCCAAGATGACCAGTTACAGGAAGTGAGAAGGTCAAGTCGAGATAGAAAGCACCCAGATTACCTCAAAGATTATGAGGTAGAAATGAATAGTTGCTCAATAACTTCGTGTTTTCTCTTGGAAGGATTAAACTCAGATGAACCAACCAGTTATGAAGTAGCAAGACGTTGTCCAGATTGGGAGTCAGCTATGAGAGAAGAAATAGAAGCCATTTATAAAAATGAAACATGGGAGCTTGTACCTAGGCCTGAAGGATAACATGTAAATATATTTGTACAATGGCCGGGAAGAATACAAACAAGCTAAAAAACAATTCCTAAGTGTAAAAGTACCCTTGAGAGAATACAAGTGGCTAGAAGCGCCATTCAAAAGGACTAGTTGTCGTTATCCGATGTAGGGTATGTTAGGAGGGGAAAAAAACGAGGGAACAGGAGGAGTATTAGGAACTATCACTTGAATTTGTTTTTAAGGAAAAATAAAATAAAATGACAGTTAATTCCTGTCACATGCAAATGGGTGTTCCGATTGAGGAAGAAGTCAGATGGTTCAATCGAAAGGTTCAAAGCTCGCTTAGTAGCTCGAGGGTTTTCTCAAAGTTATGGTCTAGACTATGAGGACTACAATTGCCATTGCAGCCTTTAAGAGTTGGAAGTTGTGGCAACTTGACGTGAAGAACGCTTTCTTATACGGAGAGTTAGATCGGGAGGTGTTCATGGAGCAACCTCGTGGTTTTGAGTCTTCAGATCATCCAACTTATGTCTGTAAGTTAAAGAAGGCTATTTATGGCTTAAAACAGGCATCACGAGCTTGGTATGGCAAGGTAGCTCAATACCTCATTTTTTCTGTGTTTAAGGTTTCTGATGCAGACTCCAGTCTCTTTATCAAGACAGGACTTGAGGTACATATTCCTGTTCTGTTATATGTTGATGATATGATAATCACTGGAGACAATGAATTGCTAGTCTAATAAGCAGTTTGGCTGTTCGATTTGAAATGAAAAACCTTGGTGAGGTTGGATGCTTTCTTGGTTTAGAAGTGGAGAAATCAGATCAAGGGTATTTTGTTTCTCATAAAGGTTATGCTAGAAAGCTTTTGGAGCGTTTCAATATGGGGGAGTCAAAAGACAAAGCCACTCCAATGGAGCCATATCTCAAGTTAAAGAAAGATGAAGGGAAGCCTTTAAAGGATCTAAAGAAGTTTAGGCAACTAGTTGGTAGTTTAATCTACCTAACTATTACAAGGCCGGAAATTTCTTATTCAGTAAGTGTAGTGTCTCAATTCATGCAAAATCCCAACGATAAACATCTTGATGTTGCAAAGATGATACTACGATATGTGAAGCGGTCTATAAACCATGGACTTTGGTACAAAGATGGTGATAGATACGTTTTGAGTGGGTCTATTGATGCAGACTGGGCTGGAGATCCAAATGACAGTCATTCAATGTCGGGCTATTGTTTCAATACTGGATCGGCGATAATTTCGTGGTGCAGAAAGAAGCAGGATGTGGTGGCTTTATCAAGCACTGAAACAGAATATATGACAACAACTATGGCTGCACAAGAGTGTATTTGGTTGAAGAGACTCATCGGAGACATGTTGAGCAGAGTTGATTATGCTGTGGAAATAAAGTGTGACAATATGAGCGCCATCAAACTTGCATCAAATCCAGTATTTCATGCTCGTATAAAGCACATAGCTGTCAAACACCATTTTGTGCGAGAACGAGCGAGGAGATTAAACTGACTGGTGTTCAAACTAATGATCAGATAACTGATATATTCACCAGTGGTGAAGCCAAAGTCTCAAGGATTTCGAGTTGCACTTGGAGTTGTCGATAATGGGATTACACTAAGGGGGAGTATTACAAATTAGTTCAATCTCATTATTTTATGCAATAGTTATGTAGTTTGGTTTGTTTCAGTTATTTTTCAATTAAGTAATTAACAGAAAAATCGTGTGAAGATATTTTCATATCTTATGAAGATATGATTGGTTAGTTTAGAAAGCTCTATATATATGGAGTAGATGTAATCTCAATGATCAAGATATATACAACATACATATTCAAACAGCTCCCATTTTTTATCCATTTTTTTTCCTTTTTTTTTTAAAGCTGAACTGTAGTACAAACAAGATACTTCGGATCTGATGAGGTGGCCATGGTGGGCAGAAGTGGAGACAAGCAATCTGCCGAGAGAAAAACTGAGAGTAGGAGATCGATCTAAAGTGAAGAGGAAGTGAAACCCAAGAGAAGAAATTATGCTACGGTAAAAGATGGGAACATCGCATGGTGCAAACAACAAGTCGAAGCGAGAGGTGTCACCGGCAACTTGACTCCTTCTCCTGCTAGAGTTGAAGCAAGATCTGTGATAGTTTGGAGCAGATATGGGTCAAACTTGTAATGGTCTTACTTCAGATCTGGGAAAACTATACCGACGATCGGCCGTCAAAGTGAGTCCGGGAATGGTGGTTTCAGGGGTGGAAAGCGTGGGTTTGGATCGTTTTCTGGTTAGTTGAGAACCCGCTCTGATACCACGTTTTGGTCAAAAAGAATTTGATAATTTTTATTAAGCTCCTGCTCCCATTAAATAGAAAAAGTCAATATGAAAATAGAAAAATTACAAGAGATATATATATGAAAACAATCTGATTTAGACATTAATATAGGAAGGTGATAATTCCTATGAATTAAAAAATATGACAATATTGAGGAAGGGTGTTGGGTTGAATTTGCGTCCGATGAGACTATTGAGAAAGGGTAATATTGTCACATGGTCACTAGTGAGAGCTCTTTTACAATTGCTGAATTGGGATATCGGACCATTTGTTTATTGGGTCGGAGGGAGCAACAACTATTTCAAAAATATCCCCAAAGGATAACAATATCTCACATTCAAGTGAGCTGTGATTCATTGAACTGGAAACACAATTCATTTCCCCAATTCGTCAGCATCCTGAAATGAAACAAAACCCACAAACTCTAGCGCCAAATACATCGAACCCAATTCAACTCCCATCAAATTATCTCTTCCCACAATTCCATTTTATCACAATCACAATTCTTTATTTATTTGTCTCTTCAATCGATCAAAAATATCTCCGACACCGCGCCACACATTCGAAATTCCCGATTCCCTCAGCATCAAACACGTGGGATTTCACCAGTTTCAGAGACCCAATGGCGGATTTGGCAACCGCAATTATAAATTCTCCATCTTTGCCAACCAGCCCTCATCTGGGCACCACTCACCAAAATGTTATGTTTCTCCTCCATCGCCGGCGATTGAGAAAATCCGGTCAAGTTCCGGGTAAATTCCGGCGTGAGATGATGGAGTCGAGGAAGGAGGATGATAATTCGGGGAGTTCTCGTCGAAGAATGATCGAGGAGTGTAGGTCTGGTGGGACCCAGAGAGCTGGCTTCCTCAGAAAGTGGCTCACGCGTCCAGAAGGGAGACCGCGCGTGGAGGGCACGCGCTGCTCGGAGGCGGGGTCGTCGGTGGCGATGGAGGGGGAGAGAATGAGGGAGAAAGATCATGATGATGAGTATGATGATTATGAGAGCACGTGCGGCTCACGTGGGTGGGCGTCGGTGATAGGGCGGCGGAGGGAGATGGAGGACGCCGTCACGGTGGCGGTGGGGTTCGCTGGGGAGGCGCCGAGGGTGTTTGACTATTTCGCGGTGTTTGACGGACACGGTGGGGCCGCGGTGGCGGAGGCGTGTAGGGATAGGATGCACATGATCTTGGAGGCTGAGGTGGTGGCCGCGATGGCTGACGTGGAGGTGGAGGGTGGTGGTGGAGTGGATTGGGAGAGGGTGATGGGAAGGTGTTTTGAGAAGATGGATGATGAGGTGGCGGACCGCGGTGGCGAGGAGAGGAGGTATGGCGTGGCGCTAGGGTCGACGGCCGTGGTCATGGTGGTTGGCAAGGAGGAGGTGGTGGTTGGCAACTGTGGCGACTCCAGGGCGGTCTTGTGTAGTGGTGGCTCTGCCTTTCGTTTGTCTTCTGATCATAAGGTACCGAGTCTTGGACATGTCTATGTTCAAATATTCAACTATCATTTGTATCGTTAGGCATAGTTTGAGCTACTAATTTTACTTTATGGACTAGTTCATTTTCCTAGTAACAAAAAAAAAAAAAAAGATTGATCTTGTTAGTTACTATCTACATATACTGCTCTTGGATTTGGTTGTACTGTTTGATCCCTAAGCCGTCATGTTCCAGTGCTTTCCCGATAGTATAGGCAATCAAGACCGAAGAACTCTGATTGGGAAAGACTTGGATCCATTCACGCGTTTCTGCTGTAAACGTCATGTAGATCAAAGAATGTTAATCTCAACTTTTTGGGTTTGATATATGGATCACTCCAGGAGGTAGGTTACTTCCTTGTTTCTATGACTTACGCCACATTATTCCTGCCATCAACTGATGAAGTGTGTAGCTCGGTTGGACTATTATCAAACTATTTAATATACTGATGTGTTTCCCTTATTTTTCAGCCCGATAGACCTGATGAGTTGGCTAGAATCAAAGTTGCTGGTGGGCGGGTGATAAACTATAATGGGCCCCGTGTGATGGGAGTTCTGGCAACTTCAAGGTCGATAGGTATGCCCGATTTACAGATCCCCGAAGCTTGGTTAGAGTACCCTGTTTTGAATTCACGTGCGTTGATTCAGGTTCTGACTCAGGTGATCACTATTTGAGGCCCTATGTGATATCTCGACCAGAAGTTAATGTCTATCGTCGAACCTCAGATGATGAGTTTTTAATCTTGGCCACTGATGGCTTATGGGATGTTATGTCCGACCAAGAAGCATGCCAACTGGTGAAAAGTTGTCTCTATGGCGGGAACAGCGGGGCTCCTGAAACCGTGGCTAGCGGGTCTGTTATTGGATCTCGGCACAGAGCTTCAAGAACTGCTGCTCTACTAGCGCAGCTGGCCATTGCTCAGGGTAGTAATGACAGCATTACTGTTATAGTGATTGAGCTTAGGAAATATGAAGACTGAACCCATTCTGAATTCTTTTCCGTCCATCATCTATATTGTTCATCGGGCAAGTAATCGTTGGATGAGCAATATTAAAGATGGATAGAACTGAGTTCTGAAAACAGGTTGTCTACGGATTTTCTAACCTCAATCACTATGATACTAACGTTGTCATTGCTACCCCGAGCAATAGCCAACTGCGCCTTGTAGTGGATGTTCGATATTTCAAGTTTTTCCTCGTAACTCAAGGAGTGTTTGGCTACAATAAAAGCAAGGGAAGAGCGGCATTAAGAAGCAAAAAAGAGCCACCGGGGATGTTTGGTAAATCTAGATAAGCGTCCTTTTTCCCTCACAAAATGGGTTAGGCTTTTTGAACAGTTGTTTGTCTCTTCAGTTTTTCGACTTTTTGGTGTCGTTCCTATAACTTGTTTTACTTTTTACCGAGGGCTTTTACTGTTCTGTTTGTGTCAAGTCATGTCGAGTAATAATCAACGTTGTGCTACATGTTCTACTGCTGTTTTGCAGCAGCCCATCTACGACATTGTATATGAGGATATAGGTCGAAATGAATCGTGAAATAACTAAACACTTGCATGCTCCATTCGACCAACAGCATTGGCAGAGATGACAGGAAACTAATACTCTTTTATCTTATATTAATTAGACTGTTAATTATTATCCATTACGTATTTCGACGTATTAATTTTTATTAATAAATATTATGATATGAATATCATTTCATTTTTTAGGTTATAGCTTGAGATATTATGTTTAATATTTCATAATAAATTTATAAAAAATATTATTTGTTCATCTTACGAATCATTTATAATATCATCATATTATAATTCTCAAACCGGAGAAATATTATGTCACAATAATTCTCAAACACATGGATGAACGGTATAGAATAAAAGATCACCATACTCGATTCACAAATCAAGCGAATATTCGATTGTCAAAGCTTCAACCTGTTCTTATACAAATGCTTCCGTCAAATAGATTATTGCGACATTTTATTCAGACAGCATCCTTCAAGGTGAACCTTGACAAGAAACCATGAAAAATAACACGAAGACTAGGCTCTTCCCAACATAGGATACATCAACCTAAAATCTACAAGCTTCTGTTGCTACAAAAAAATAGCACAGGCTCTACGCAATGCCTGTTCAATCTGATATCCTCATCTCGACACCCAATGCATCCTTCACCACCTCATAAGTTACAAAAGCTATGGCAATGGATGGCACCACCTGAAGAAGGTAATATTCGGGTTTGTTACACCCCACACGAGCATGTGAGTTTTATCAAGCGATGGAGCATAGAATATATCATATGAAACGGAACGCGAGAGACAGGAAATAGGTCTTCGAGGCAAAAGTTAAACCCAACAAATCTTTTAATTTCTACTGAGCCAAAATTTCAGATGCTCCCACCAAGAAACAAGTTTCTACGATCAAGAGTTAAAACTAAGGTTGCTTGGTATTGCTGCTCAAAATTATGAAAACCAAAATCAATAACAGAAGAAAAAAACCAATAACAAAAAAACAAAATTACTTTATCAAATAAAATGATCTTTTAAAAGAAAAACTTGAATATTGTACTTTGATGAAACAAAAAACAGAAATTCAAAACTATTTTTCTGGTTTTCTGTTGTCAATTTCTGTTTTGTACGTTTAAGAAACATGAATCAGAAACAAATAATTTGTTTCATCTGCAAGTGAAACGAAAATAGAAAACATAAATGATACCACCAAACAAGCCCAAAGTATAGCGCATTACTGTGACCTTACTAACCTTGACTGAGTTTGGCACCAACCCCTTGTATAATGCACGAACGCCCTCATACTGAATTGTTTTCCTGAAGGTATCGATCATACCGTTATATTCCAGCGGGGCCTTGGATATGCCATCACCTGTTATAACGGATGAAGCATCCTTCCATCCTACCATCTGCATCCTCCTGCGGACAACATCCAGAGGGTAAGCAACAGTTTGTCCGACGGTACCTGCAACAGCCCCACAAGCAAGCTTCGTAGCGATATTCAAGTCGGAGTCTTGAGCAAGTCCCAAAGGTTTCGATTTGATCACCCAGTCCTTCAGTGACTCATAGACGCCAAAATTGAGACCCACATATGGAATCTGGAGGAACAAGGAATGTTTAGCCAAAAGTTGAGTCTTCTGAATGATTGCAGAAAGCAGTTCCATTTTCATGTTTCGCATTGCTCGGTATTATGGAGAAAATAATACATGACTAGAAACACAGAAATGGAATGCCGTACATAGCTACTGAACAAATTTCTAGAAACTGGAAACAAGAACGCCACAAAGACAAAGTCTGCATAACAATAATATTGAAAGGAAAGACTTACAACACCAATGACAGAGGGGAGCCAGCCCTTGTACAAAGCCCTCGCCCCTTCTTCTCGAAGTACAGTTGACAGCGCATGAAACATTCCCCTGTACTGGTATGGAGACTTTTCTGTCTGCATAAGAAGCGAATATAATCTATCTAGCTTCAACCCAGTGCAACCAAAAGCGTAGATGATGCCGGCGAATAGAAGATCAACCAGAAAAAACAACCGAGGGTTAGTAGTACCTGTACAGTAAGCCTGCCTCGTACCATGTCCATGGGATAAGTAGCAGACATGGCAATTATTCCAGCACATGCCCCCGCAGCAACGCGTAGAGGAGGTGTAAGCTCAGCATCTTCTGCAATGAATGAAATATGCCTTTGCTTAGATAATCTATACTTGGCCTCCAAAAGCAAAAAGAGATCATCAACAGAATATATATCTATGTTCGGTTAAGACAATACTATAATGTCTCCTTTTGCGAGCATTGAAACCCTTTTAATCGAAGTCATTTAAATAAATTAGTATCATACTTCGATTTGAATAAATTAATATCATTCTCCTTATTGAGTTCTTTCTATGTCCATCGTATATGCAATTATGGCGATGGAGGAAGTATACAAGATTCAAGAAAAGTGCTAATTCCATTGGCAGTTGCCGCTCCAAGCGAACAGCATCCATAATTCCAACTTTCAAAATATACACCCACATTTAACAGAGACATCATATAACGGGTGGTAACTAGGGTAACAATAGTGTCCATCTAGTGCTGTGCCAACTATTTGGTTGCTGTGCTCTTTTGAGGGGGCACGGATAGGAAGAAATTGCCTTGAAATAAATGGAACTGAGATATCATCAACGATAAGCATACCTTTGCCTGTTTGCCATCGATAAAGAAACAATACACCCCTGCACAACAGAGCATGGCAAGCCATCAGAATAAGGAAATAGAAGGTAAATTAATTCTTTTGAGAGAAATGGTATTGAACCAGAAGACACATGATTTGGGGACCAATAATGATGGAAGTAATGACCATGGATAAAATTGGCTCATTAGTAACAAGGGATATAGCCTAAGAAAGAAGAAAAGAGCGAAGGTCACATTTAGAAGCAGCAGAACATATACCAGACGAAAAATTGGAAGACTCCTTCCCCGACAATTATATTGCTAAGAGCAGTTCAATAAGCATAACAGTTCATTCCCAAAATTATAGGGGCATGATACACCAAGGATTAAAGCTAGCTCAATAATGGCTAGAGCAGTAAACAACTATTACATCAAAAAAGGGCAGCACTAAAAAAGAAAACAAGTTCCCGCAATCCAATTAATGGATTAATATAATTTAACAAAGTTCATCACATGGGGCCATCTCATTAACTAATAATCAACCTTTCATCTTCACGCTGTAGTATGGTACAAATACAATAACTTCTTTTTTCATTTTCTTTCTTTCTTTCTTTTTCCCCTTTTTCTTTTTGGTGATGCCTAAAATGACAAAACAAACAAGAATCAAGGGGTTAGGACACAAAATGATTCGATGAAACAAACTTACGTAGCTGCTTGCTCATAGCTGTAAAACTTGACAGCAGAGTTGGGTATTATACGCGCACAGTTGGTCCCGTTGCCTTTGAATAATCCTCGAAACCCTTCAGTCTGCCATATATACTTCAATCCTTGGATTGTTCCATTGTACTTGATGCTATGGGGATTCTGAACCTGCAATTGTAACAATACATCACTCTGATACGCAATTGGTATAGTAAAGCTTTCATAATTATGGTTCCTGGAAAATGGGTTCTTTTAAGAAACTTTCCTCAACTAAAAAGTATTTCAACAATACTGGTTTCCTTCTTTTATCATTATCATTGATACTAAACCCATGGCCATCACGCCCCAATCTTTCCGCGTATCAGGACACATACTGATGGTTAAAGGGTTGGTTTGCTTACGTTTTTGTTACAGTACACTTTAACGAGTACTTAAGATATGTGAGGCAATGCGGTGTTAGTTGGGTGAATCATGTTGTTCGGGACGATGGAATCATGACATTTGTGCAACCATTTAGATTGCTTGTGTTGCATATGTGCTTTACCGGAAATCTCGACTTGCCTTCATTTATGTTGATTATGTCTCATTTTTTTGGTCAGTTTGGACTAGTTCATATATCGACAGGTGATCTTCTTAGAGCGGAAATGGCAGCAGGGACAGAAATCAGTAACAAAGCTAAAGAGTATATGAACACAGGACGACTAGTTAGAGATGAAATAGTCACAGCAGTATATGCGTCATTTAAATAGTCATATGGTGTTATCCTGTTTTCGATTCACAATTTCCTTCCCCCAACTAGATTGATGGATCTGCTAATACTCCAAGGTGAAATAAGTGACTGAACGCATTAACCCACTTTCATAGGTTGTGTTGTTAAGATTACAAAAGAGCACTCTTTAAAAATACTTTACAAGTATAAGAGATACCTGCAAGAGGATCTTCAACCGTTCCAATGGAGCAACTGCAGTTCGTGAGCTGAAACCAGGTACGAATGGGTATTAGTCTAACAATGTACAGAAGCGTTGAGTAAGAAATGAAATGGTGGTTTAACCATATATAAAAATATTTCCACAAACATATGTCCAGCCACTAAAATTCCTATCAGAATTCAGAACGTGTCTAGGATTCAGTAGATGTTGACTAAGGGGACCAAATATTTCTGATAAAGCTATAAGCATGATTGAAAGAAAAAGCTACACAGAAATGGCAGTGTCGAAAGCAATCCCGACATGCCCATATGTTAAAAAACCTAGATATTTTTCACAAGGTTTCAGATTCCAAACTGAAAGACCAGTAAAGCTAAAGAAACTTAAGGATAAAGAAACTTGAGTTGAAACTTGAAGGAAATCCTGCTTCTCTATTTCATAGTAAGAGAGACTATCACGAAGAAGACAGCAGTTTAATAAGAAGTAAACTGTCATCTGAAGCAACAGAGGATCTCTTCATTCCCCTGAATCTCACTATCTAATCAAGAATCCTTTAAGCAAGCTTAAATTCATAGGTCACAAACAGTAACATGGCCTCATTACCTTCCCTATCCACTACTAGCACCCATAAAATCTCCCCGACCATCAGTAACCATTATCATCATCATACCTTAATTTTTCAAGAATATCATGTTCCAATCATCATCTTACCAAAATGACAACGTTCAACATTTTTCATCACTGGCATACTATTATTTGCAGAAACCATGATACTCTATAACAACCTTACCTCCTGACCTTGTGCCTGACACTTCGATACCACATTTCAACCGAACAGGATAAAACCTAACACTATGGTAAAACTGAACAACACATCAGTCAGCACCTGTAACATATCACCTAGTAACCCAATGAAAGGTATATACTTGATCAACCACCCAATTCAGTCTCCTACATTTCACATGAGAACCTACATATCAGCGACATTATGATACTGTTCTCTGGTGCACAACTAAAGCAATCTCCGACTCCAGAGGAGAATGACTCACACGATCATAACTGAAAAATCTAGACAAAGTTCGTGACATGCTCGATTGTTCCCCCCCCCCCCCTCTTTTTTACTGAAACCATTTTATTTATTCTACACTCAGCAATAAACCCCCACATTTTTCATTCCCTTCGACTTTTCAAAGCATTCCACCAAGAAACAGCATCTGATACTCAGAATCAAATTTTTACAAAAGAATCACACATAGCCGAAAAACAACTAATCATCAATCATTCAATCCAATCAGTATCAATTTCGAGTTTGTAATCGATATAGCTAGAAAAGAGGGTACTGACACTCCACCGGCGACGCCGCCGGCAACAAGCGACTTGCCAACGCTGAGAATCGCGTGACCGGGAGCCTTGACTCCCTCCCTCGCGAGCTTGGCTTCCTCGGCGAGGTTCACGATCGTGGTCGTCACCGCGGACTCGCTCGTCTTCACATCCTCCGACGCCATTGCTATTCCCAAAAAAACCCTAAAAATTGAATCAAAACAATAATACTCGATTCCTCCTCGATCCGAGAGCGAAGAATCGAGAAGGAATCGGGGAGTGAAGTGAGTTAGGGTTTTGCGGCGGCGGAGGAGGTGAAGAGGTGGGTCAGAGAGAGTTTGATGTGGTGTTGAAGAGAAGAGAACGAGGAGTGGTGAGGTGACATGCCAGTAAAAGGTGGACGCGTGTGTGTGTTTGTTTGTTTTGATGGGTTGACAAATTTGGGTTCGTTTCTGTGTTGTGTTTGTTTTTTGATGATGGAGCGAGCGTGGCCACATATGGCACAATTCTTTATCGTTGATATGAAAAATGCTAAATATTTATTTTTCAAAATTAATTGATTTTTTTCAGTTTTAAAATAAATGATATTTTTTTAATATTGATAATCTTTTAATATAAAATAAACAAATTAATTTGATATGTATAATATAACCGCTAACTCCTCTCACGTTAAGTCAATAGAACTAGCAAATATGTCAGATAATGCACAATCTGCATTAGATAATGCACCTGCTACGGTCAAGCCAGCTCCTATAAACGTTCCTTTAGTAAGCGCTATCCCAGCCCTGATAGGACATGTAGCAAGAAAAGCTCAAAGGGAAACTGAAGATTAGGAAGCGGATGATGACAAGTACCTCCGTGGTCTAAATGCCTAGTCTATTAGTTGGCATTGTCAGTAGGGTTAATTTGCATCAATAATAGCTTTTATGTTTTCATGTTGAGAAAATAATAAGCATACAATTCAACATGAACTATTAAAACTCAACTAGTAAAACTCTATGAGGACCAATATTATGAAGAAGTGGCAGAGGAGATAATTGATCACATGGTAAAAATACTCAAATAAAGAGAAGTGTCTTTGATAAAAATACAATGGGTTAACCATACCACATGAAAAGAAACTTGGAAGGTGAAAAAGGGTATGAGAAAACGATATTTTTATTTATTCTCAAGTAAGTTTATGATCTTATACTAATCAAGTTTCGAGGACGAAACTTCTTAAAAGGAGAAAGAGATGTAATATCCATAAAAAAATTTTTAAAAAATATCTTTGTAAAATATTTCGGGATATCTTTGAGATGATTTGGTTGGCGTGAAAATCATGTAAATATCTTAACCACTCCTTTAAATATCTCAACCACCCGTTAAAATTTTTAACAAGTTGTCTATATAAGCTGATCTCAAATCACATTAATTTCATATCGAACCTGAGCATCTAAATTGAGAGCGGAGATAGGAAAAGAGGTACAAACGTTACGAAGGAGAATGATTAAATTTGAATTTATTTAAATTTTATTATTTTTACAAACATAACAAGATAACCACCCGTTAAAAATAAAATCCTGATATTCTTGACTATCTTGAATGTTAAATTGCATACCTAAAAGGGTAAGGATGCAATCTATAGAATATTATAGATTATAATAAAATTTATGAATATTGCTTATTCTTGATGTGTGATACCATGTACTGATTAAATATTATTTTTATAATGAACTATTAATCTAGAAACATTTTAAGGAATATTACAAAATATCTGACCTCTATGATTTATGAAGAATTATCTCCATTAAATCTTATTTATAATTAAATGTGACGTAATATGAATTTATAAAACGTCGTGACAGTCACCTGCTATACATGGAATTAATATAATTGATTTCATATTACATGCATGAAATCCTGAATTTTGAACACCATAGTAGTCATCTGCTATACATGGGTTAATATGATTAATTTCATATTATATGTCTGAAATTCTCAATTACAAATATCATGGTAGTCACATGCTATACATGGGTTAATATGATTAATTTCATGTTACATACCTGAAATTCTGAATTATTAACACCATGGTAGTCACCTGTTATACATAGAGTTAATATGATCAATTTCATGTTATATGTCTGAGAATCCTGAATACTAAGAAATTCCTGTAAATATCAATGACGGTTAGAGTTACGGTTACATGACTGTGTAATTAACCCTTTTGTGTGCATGCAGCGGCATCAAGTATGGTCGTGTTTGGTTGAAATTAACATTTCTGGATTGATTATAAAGACCATCAAGATTGATTAATTATTCCTAGTACGGTCATATTAGGTAACATATTAAAAATCCTGTGGTAACTCTTCTCATATCATCAACCTGTAAATGTCACAAAAATCAATACGATTTGACATGAAATGGATGAAAAGGCTTAAAAGCTTTTAATAAAGGTTAAGGGTAATGAAACAAAGATTAACTTGATCAACTTGAGCTATTATTCTGTACATATTTATATATTTCTTTTTGGCATATGATTGCTCGGTGTTGTTTGTATCGCATCCTCTTTGTGCATGAAAAACGCATGATATAATAAGCATATCGGACCCCTGAAATGAACGTGTATCGTGTATTACTAGGCTTTTGAGCTCATGATTATGTGTTTGTTTCAAGTAATAAAGGATCGTGCAATGGATCGTTACATAACGATGATGATTAGATTTTTATGTGGAATGGACGTATTTATTAACATTTCGGTTATATTTTCGGACATTTGATTTTCATGTAATTTAAAAAATGTAAGTTGTAAATTTCTTGTTACTTTCCCGTGTTTATGATACTTAAACCCACGGTAATGCCACGTACCGAATGTCAAGTATTGGATAGAAAATCTTGAGGCATTACAGAATGATATGAGAGCAAATTAAACACTCAATTTAATTTTCGTACCGAATCAAAACATTTAGACTAATTCGAAACGGAGGGAGTATATTTTCTTTTGGACATTCCCTTTTTGAATATTTTTTATTGATTCTTTTATGATAACTAATTTTGCGATCCGTGTGATTTGTTAATGCATTTTTTTCCATTATTCACAGTGAAAGTATCCATGAAGAGAGTGTGAGAGAAAGTATTCTTAGAAATTTTTCGATACAAAAAATGCTAAATACGCTCTCTTGAACACTCTCTTCTTGAACACTCTCCCTTCAATTGATTCTTTTATGATAACTAATTTTGTGATCCGCATGATTTGGTAATGTAATTTTTTTGTCCATCAATCAACGAGAGAATATCCATGAAGAGAATATCAGAGAAAGTGTTCTTAGAAATTTCTCGATATGGAAAATGCTAAATACACTGTCTTGGACAGTTTCTTCTTGAACACTCTCCTTCCTATTGATTCTTTTATGATAACTAATTCTGGGATCCGTATAATTTGCTAGTGTATTTTCTTTTTCCTGCAATCACAGAGAGTATCCGTAAAGAGCGTGTCGAAGAAAGTGTTTTTAGCATTTCTCGATACGAAAAATGTTAAATACATTCTCTTGGACACTCTCTTCTTGAATGCTTTTCCTCCTATTGGTTCTTTCATGATAACTAATTTTGGGACCCGTGTGATTTACTAATGCATTTTCTTTTTCCACCAATCACGGAGAGAATATCTATGAAAAAATATCAAAGAAACTGCTATTAGTATTTCTCTTCTTAATACTCCTCTGTCTCATTTTTGCATGTAACTATTTGACTAACGGATTGTTCGACGTAAATTTTGATTCATGTTATATAATATTCATTAATATTATAATTTTTTTATGAAATATTAATGATTGTTTAATTCTTATATTTTAATCTTGAATATATGTCGTAATTCTCGTACATCATTAAGACAAAAAAATAAATCACACGCAAAGTCATCCACGCGTGATAAATGAAACACATATAAATCAAAATCAAGATTTCATCGGATTTTGTTTAAACTCTTCCTAAATATTAAGTATTATAAATAGGAAGTGAAACCTCAGTGAGCTCTTCATAGATTTAGAGTTTCATCACCATCACAACTCACAATGCATCCAATTATCAAGAAAATCCTTTATTGGGTACTATTCGTGATACCTTTATGTTCTTTGTCAACGGTTGTAATGACTTGCATAACGGCTTTCTTCTTTGTAATGTCGAAAACGTTGAACCTTCTGATCTTTTATGCTTTCTTAGTGTTTTACCTAAAAATCATAACACTGATCCTACTCAATCGTAACTAGTAGGGTGAAGCTTATGTGATATCAATAAAGAGTTATTTGAAGTTTAGTGTAATTTGAGGGTTGTTTTTGCGGATATTTTGGATACGATAATAGTTAGGAGTGTCGTTGGACCCCTATCATGATCATGACACTGTCAAAGGCCATTGGACTTTGTGAAATGAAGGTGTCACGATCTTGTCAACCCTGATAATGATTATAATAAATGAATATAAGCTTGGTTTGATTTTCTGTGTGCATCACGGTGGTGGCAGAGGTAGTCAAGGTCATGAAACATCGAAAATACCACATTCATTTAATGGTAATTCCTAAAATTATCTTGATTTCTGATTTCGAGGACGAAACCTTCTTAAGGAAAGAAGAATATAAAGACCCAAAAAAATTAAGATAATTTATTTTCTCAATTACTAACAAAAAAGTATATTATTCAATTTCGTAATTTATATAATGGGGATATAAAATTTATTTATCGAAATTATGATAAAAATATACTAATTATGGATAAAATAAACCCTGACATACAAACATAAAGGGCTTATCACCCCTTTGATTTTTAAAAACTCCCACCTACCAACTTCACTTTTCCCACTTCCATCACTACAACCACTACATCACTCCCTCCGCTTCTCCTAACCATTCTCACCACATCCTTCTCCCGTCTCCATGTCCTTCCTCTCAATCTCATCATCTTGTCTCAATCCTTTCTTTTCATGGATTCAAGGAGAGGAACAAGCAATCAAACCATTATCAACCAACACCTAGCACGGTCCAAAGCCGTCATGTCATCCGTGGAGCTCGTTGTCGTCATTGATGATCATGGTAAATGAGGAGGTGAGGTACTTAATTATAAATTTTATGAAAAATCATACAATATGTGGTAGATTCCAATTTTAATATATGTTAAATGTTCATATGTTTATTTTCTTGTGAAATTCATAGATCATAATTTATAGTTGTGAATCTCAAGATATAAACAAAAATATGTGGGTATGTCAAACAATAAAAAATTGGTTATAGAGATAATTTTGTGACTTGATCTAAAATCACTAAGTAAGAGTCAGAAAACGAGCCTTACACTAATGAAAAGATCATGAAGTCTAGTTTTCAGAACAATTTAAAAATCCATATTTGGAGTTATATGTAAGGAGTTATGAGGTGATTAGTGAAAAAAAGTCAAACTATTTGATGTAGCAAAAAATATAAAATTAAACGAATAAATTGTTATTATTGGTAAGGTTTCATGATAGAAACTCTAATTTTATGGAAACATTAGGAAGTATAGTTGATGTAGAATTTTATAAAATAAGTTTTGAAATTGCATATGAGAAGTTATAGATATAAACGTGTCAAAATGTCATGTTGGACAGAATCCAAGAATGAACTATTTTGACCCCGAAACACTTCTAAATGTTTACAGGCACTTTTAATGATGATAAATACATAAAATAATTATCATGGACTATCAAAATAAGTATCAAATATTTTTCTCAAAATTTGACACCATCATATAATATTACTATGACGGTTTTTCAAGAAGTACAAACAAATGTGTTTAACTCCATAACGTGAATAAGGGTGTGTCTTAGTATGCGTATCCTATTATATTATAAGATTTGAAGACGCTGCTCGTTGTCACGTAAGGACGAGACTAAACGTATGCATGTGAAGAATTATGGTAGAAGATAGCGCTAAACAAAGGTAGATAACTGTCAACCTTGGATCACCTTATTCATTATAACTTCTTGATTTTGTGTAAGGGGATGCATCAAATCCTATTAGGCCATTACCCAATCACTCTCTACCACCCAAAAAATTACATAGCCATGTTTTTGTTTGAGGGAATGCGTTAAAGAATAAGAATTCTAAAGCGAATAAACCTCCTCGTTTGGTTTGGATGAATCATATCCGGAGAAAAAAATGAAAAAAATGTTTCCGGCGAAACCACATATTCAGTCTGTAATCGGATTCCTGCCAAATTGAGGATTTTGAATCCAGCTTCCCACCTAAGGAATAGGCCAATTAGGGCAGAAATAGAATCGGTTGTGATCTGTTTTTCTTTTTCTTTTTCAACATATTTATCTCTTGTAGAATTCCAAAAGATAAATTGTTGAAAAATATCTATTGTAGTTTTCATTTACATTTCTGGTACATGTGAACTATAAATATGACTTCGTGCATTATAGATCATATGTGTATGAATTGTAGTTTTGCACATATGAACATGAAAAATCAAAATAGGTATCAAAATATAAATGAAACTTCCATTACGTATTTTAGTGTAGTTTTGGGACAAAATGGATGAGTTTGTTTCGGTTAAAAGATTAATTCTTAGATAAGGTGTAATCTTGAAATTTAAATCAAAACAAAATAAAAAAAGTAGGAGTATTAAATTTAGTACTGAAATTAAATTAACCCAAAATTAAAAACTCTTGATATTAGAATTAAGATAACAATAAAGTTAAGGAGATAAATGTAATTTTGCGTTTGGAATATATTTTTATCTCATTAAATTCTAGAGATAAATGTATTTTTATCCCAACAAATTAACCGAGAATGAGATAAATGTTATTTTTTAAATTAATATTTATTCAACTATTGTTATTTAAGTATTATTATATTAACATCCAATTTTAAATTAAGTTGACTTAAAATTCATTTTTTATTGGGATAAATAGAGCATTTCATTGCGACTGTGTCAATCAAACAACTTTAGAATAACTCATTATATTCCAATATTCCATTGCATCTCAATAACCATTTCTGCAATTCATATGCAAGAGAGATTTCGAGTTGGAATCGTATAGATTTTGATAATGTTGTTGTCCCAAGAGTGTATATATAGCATTGTAACATGAATCAAGCATATATAGTGATATTGTTGAGATATAATAAATGGTTAATAATGATGCTAGATATGCAATTAGGTCTTGTTCGGTATGATTTCCGATTCTGGATTTTTGTTTTGGATTCTCTAATTAACAAGTCCATGCAATTTGATATGACCTTCTGTTTTCAAAAATGAAAAATCATAAGCAGAAAATCGAAATCCATGAATATGAATCCTGATTTCTGGGATAAATATTTTGAATTTTCTCTTCCAAATAATCCTTTATTCGACATAATGATTTTGGTTTTAGATAGTGGATTTTTGATTTTGTTATTGTATTGTATTGTTTTGAGTAGCTGTGCCAAACAGCCCATAATGTTTGTTTACAATTGGGTTTGGTTGATATATACATATAGGAAAAAAGATAGTAAAGTGATTTTATCTAATTGACTAAAGTGAATCAATATTAGTCACTCATTTATCTCAACTATCTTTTTAGTATTCTAATAAGAAAAAAAAATAAAAATCAAAGATGATGCTTGATCTTCCCTTGCCTCCTGGGTCCGGTCCTTCTCACGATCCACTTAAACAGAAGCAGTTTATCGAACTTGAACTGGGGTATGATCGGGTCACCAAGGATTACAAGGTGTAGGCATTTATGCGGGTCTTGAATATGCTTATCAAAGATCTTCCTTCTTATGTTTGTTGTCTCATCGACCCAGATGTTGATTCTGAAGACAGTGAGGTAATTTTCGACTCTCCGGCATCCGTCCAGGTCTATACAGTTGGCACCAGGGTTTGGAGAAATATCACGGTACTTGAAGGACAATATTCTTCCGATGATGACAAGGGTTGTTTCTGGTGGCACCTAAAGTCTCCTGCATATCTCAATGCGGTATTTATTGGATCGGCATGGATACTAGGATCAGGTATCATGATACGAGATTGAACTCTCCATGCATTGTCTCTTTTGATATGGGTGGTGAGGTCTTCGAGTGCACTATGAAGTTTCCCGCCGAAGTCGACATAGCTGTTTCAATACAAACAAACAATCTGGGTGTCATGGGCGAGTCTCTTGTCTTCATGAAACGTTTTGAGTTAATGAACCCTTGCGCATCGTCTGTGAGTCGATAATCTTGACAATGGAGAAAAGTAGATCACGTCTGGAAAAAGCACGCCGGCATTGTTTGAAAAGCACGACCACACTGTTCATTTTCCAGGTTTGTCCGGCACCCTTCTCTCTTTCACGTTTGTGTCTTGTTAAGCAATGCACGCCTTCCCTCTATATTTAAGTAGCTGTAAGTGTAGATTGTGAAGTGTGGCTGAGCTCATATCAATAAAAGAAAAATAAGAAGATCGGGATATTTGTCCCACCAAATATCTGAGTCTCATCACGCACCACCAGCTCGATCCTAACCAACATTGTCTAGACCTGTTAATGAGAACTCTTGGTCTTTATTCTGGACAGTAGATGTTCAACCGGTTAGCTATCCCCACGATCACCCATGGATCTCGATCACCAAGAGTGGGATACTGTACGACGTCCATCATTTACATCCGAACACATCCTATGACATAAAATGCCGACAACTCAAAAATCACTATCGGGAAGTACAGGGCAGGTATGTCCTGGACGACTATGTGGAATCCTTAGCATTACTCGAACAGGGAAATGCATATGAGGTCTATAAAAGAGAAAAGGCGGCGCTCTATATTAGGGTTGTTAGCATCGTTGCGTCTATATCTTATTTCCTATATGCTGCATTTAGATATAAATAAATGGTCGTGATGATCAATCAATGTTCTTCGTATTCAAACTATGCGTTTTGGTTGTTTCCTTTTCTCGTCCAGCTTCGCCTTAGAAAAATGCTCTCAAGATGCGCATTCACCGAACCCTTCTAAGGTACCAAATTCTGCCACGTGAATGCTATGGGAGCATTTGATTAACATTCAAAATTTTCTTGTAACGGCATTGGAAAAAATATTATTCACTAGTGTTATTAATGTTGGCAAAAACACATTATTGTCGCAATCTGAAGAAAAGAAAAAAGCATAGACATCTGTTAGTGATTGCCTAAACACCATCTATTGCTAGACTCATCAGCGGCAAGTCAAAATGCTCAACTTGCCCGAGTAGGCAACATAGGGGAACAAATAGAAAAAGGCCTTCTGTATTTCCTTGATTTTTTAAATCGAAGTAAAAAGATTAATATCAAAGCTGAAAAAGCATAATTTCAAAACAAATTTTCATTTTTGATAAGATATTTTTTTCATTATAAAGGTTAGGAGTGAGCAGAAAAATTCCCGAAATTATCGAATTGAACTAATACCGGAAGAAACTGGACCGGACCAAGCTCATACCGATTGATTTCGGTCGATGCGAGAATAGCCAAATTAAATACTGAAAAGGTTTGTACGTTACTAAAAATGTTTAAGATATTGTACCGGTTTTTCCATATTGGATCAAATATCTTTTCTTCACATGTCAATTTGTACATCAACATGCAAAATAATTCATATATGGATACTAATGTTAATATATACGAAACAATGATTTCTAAATCTATTTTATGTATTTTACTTTTTCACGCTAAATATTCATGATTAGCTTTTTATTTCATTGAAATTTCCTTTTTTTTTTTTACGTCAAAAGTTTTGTGTAATTTTATCAATGTAATTTTATCTTTTGTATTTTCACTAGAACATGAGTGTTGCATCTTTTATTTCCTGGAGACATTTTGTACTCAAAGTATGTATGTAAATTAATAGTCTTAAACTAAATTAAGGTTTCGAAAATCTATGAGAATTACGAATTAAATTAGGACCGAATATTTGGAATGGGACGTGACGAATTAATTAAACTTTTCATATCGAATTACTGTAAGATTGATATCGGACATTTGGTACGGAATGGCACGAATTTTTCTAGATATCGAAAAAAATTAGAACAAGACGAAAGATGATCAAATATCGGATCATTTCGTTCCATATACACCCCTAATAAACTTAGCTGTTCAATTTGCTCTAAAGTTAGCCCGCTTATCCTTTTTTTTTTTTTTTTTCCTGAAAGAAAAATTAGTCTTCTTCAAAAAAATATCAGGGCCGGGAAAGCAGGGCTAGCTGGAAGAGAAGCCTAGTTCCCATTAGGCCCAAGGGACAGAAGGTGTCGGGCCTGCCGCTTGTGGGGACTAAGAGAGCACTGGCAGATGTTACAGATTGCACTTCTAAGAAAACTCGACTGGATGCGAAGGATTCATGTGACAACCTAACACAGATACCAGCTCAATCTATCTCGCAGACAACAGAGCTGTACAGTGTTGGAGGAATTGGGACTAGAGGATGATCTGCCATGGATATGTGGGGGCGATTTGAACGAGATTCTGCTGCACTCGGAGAAACAGGGGCTGGGCACAAAGAAATCCAAGACAGATTCAAGCATTTCAGCAGGCCTTATGATCATGTGGGTTTTGCCCAATTTATGTCCAATTATTCACATCACAAGGGTCGGCGGGGGAGGAGTTCAGTTTTGAAGGATGGCGATCAATGATCCCGGATGAGGATCTTGTTCTGCTATGCTAGGATTTTACCAATGACGAAGTTGAAACAGCGTTGCACCAAATGGGGGCCAGTGAGGCACCAGGCCCCGATGGACTCAAATGTTAAAATTTTTCGAACCCACTGGCAGGTGGTAGGGCAGGACGTCACAAGGCTTGTACTTGACTATTTGCGTGGAGGAGGGGATCTGTTCGAAATAAATTTCACCTTGTTGCCCAAGGTCAGATTTCCGCAGAAAATAACACAGTTTTCAGTCGATTAGTTTGTGCAATGTGATCTACAAGTTAGTGTCCATGGTGCTTGCAAACAGACTGGGAAGGTGCTTGCCAACAGACTGGGAAGGGTCTTGCCGTATGTGATTCCTATTTCTCTAGGTCCTTCCATGCAGGACAGTAATTAACCGATAATATTATCGTGGCCTTTGAGAGCATGCATTTTCTGAAAAATAAGAAACAGGGACGAGTCGCTTACTTTGCAGCGAAATTGGACATAACAAAGGCATAATATCGTATGGAATGGTGCTTCCTTGCCAGAGTTATGCAGGCTATGCGATTTTCCCAACACTTCATGTCCCTAGTTATGGGATGCCGTTGCAGGTAGGCTGCCCGGACGGAGGCCGTCGTCGGAGGGGTTTGTCGGAGCTCTTGCCGGAAGTATGTCCAGAGGTCGGTGGCCGGCCAGAAGGTGAATAGTGACATTTATAATTTTCTGTTTTTAAAAATAAAATAGGTACATACATAATAGTCACATAACAAAAATTGGTTGTTTATAAAGAAGAAACTTTATAGCATCAATCAAAATAGTTCACATAGTCATAATTAACACCATACATATATACAGTCACATAACAAAAGGTGATTGTTCACAAAACAGAAACCAACAGTTCACAGTAACAATCATTCCTTAGTATCCGGTTGTCCTTTAATAGATAGAATTTTTGTGTCGCAGGATCCTTAACATTAATTGAGTTCTCATGAGATGAATGTCTTCGGCAGATAACAGGTCATACGTATTCAACAAGAAATTTTCCACCTACATGCAAATAAAGACACCACATAAATGACCATTTCTTACTTCCGACACTCTCTAACTTCAATTCATTGTTTTGGTAGAACAATTCTATTGCTTTTGCAGCTGCCATTGTTAGTTCTGTACCACCATGAATCCACAATGGATTAAATGTTAAATTTCACGACATTTTGTGTCCACTACAAAAAGACTCCAATGAAAGCTTTCCTTATCATGCAGCAAGATAAAGACATAACGAGAGGACGATAAATCCTTCGAACACTTGCTCAACCAAATCTTATACGTATGAGACATAGCATTGACCCTCTCATTGAAATTGTCCTTATCCCAGGTTTTGTTCTTAACCTTGTCCTCCAATAAACTCTTCCCAAGATTACCCTGAAAACATAAGAAGTTCATGAATTATGTTAAACAATTCAAACAAAGTCATAATATAGTTCATTAATCACCAAGAGCTCTGCTAGTAAAAAAAATGCAATCTATACCTTCACAAATTATTTATAAATAACAGTTTATCAAACCACTATTCAATGGCTAATTTTGCAACACGTACCACACTTCTCTTCCACTCAAATCGTCCCATCCTTTGCAGCACATACCATACTTCTCTTCCACTATCAAACGATTTTGCTGAAAACAATTAAAAGAATGTCACACATCTATGAATGCAAACAATCAAAATCCTCACACAACATCGTCATAAAGTTTTGGTTTATCTCATCATAAACTCAGTGAGAAATTTTTGTCATTCTCCTCAAGCAAATTCCTTCCCGAGTACTTCTTTGCTTCGCAAGTGAACTTTTGATCAATCATTGTACTTTTCTCCTTCTTATCTTTAGGCGTTGAGTTCAAATTTTTTCTTACGTTTCCTCTTCTTCGTTTTGCGGGGGTCATTTGGTCAAACGAGGTTTTTTTCTTTAGACCAACTTCTGTCTGTCTCTTTATAATATGGACAATTGTTTTCTCTCCCTTCTCAGATTTCACTCCACATATAATTTCAGCAGCTTTCAACCCTTTAACAACATACAAATGACATTTCATCCCACAAACAACACACAGCTCATAAGCAAACAAAGCCCATAACATCATTTTCATCATCGTCATCACCTTCATCTTGACTTAGTTGAAGTTTGATGGCCTCCAATGTACCTTACACAATATCTTATGGATCTTCAACCTTTTTCTCCTCAACATCTCCCTCTTCAATCATCTCCTTATCCACTTTCTCTTCAACCATCTCCGTATCATTCCCAACATCCAGTTCATGATCTCTTAAACCCATAAAAAATTAAAACAATCTTGTCCACTTCGACTTCTTTTTTGTCCTCATCATCCTCAACCTTTTTGTCCTCATATCCATCAAAATCGTTTCCCTCATATTGATAGTCCTCTTGCTCAACAAAATTAGTCCCCTCGGACTTAACAAAATCCTTCTCTTCCTCCCACTCACTCACATCCGTCTCGAGGACATCTTTTTCACTCATTCTCACCTACGAAACCATAATATCAATCAATCATATAAAAAAAGACAAAAAAAAAACTTACATTACATTAAAAAAAGGTATCACATTTACCTTAGTCTTTTTGGTCTTCTTGGTATTGAACTTCCGAACCATCACCTTTTGATGCTCCTAATTGCTTGGCTGGATATCCGTAATTTCATGTGACCTCACTTGAGAAAACAATTAGCTAGTCGTATCCGGTGAAGAAGCAGCACTTGTCTCCATCCAACGGTACATCCTAGGGATTCTTACATAATCTGTTGGTTACGAGATGATGCCTTTTAGAATCTCATATACCCAACCCTAACAAGATAATTCACATTTGACCAAAATCCAGTATACAGAAAAATAACCAATAATTTATAAAATAAAAACAAACGGTTTACAGAATTTTTACATACAATAACAATTCATAATTGATCAAAATCTAGTGCACGGAGAAATAAATAATAATAAATATCACAAAAACAAACAGTTCACAAAATATTTACATATCAGAACAGCAAAGAAACATCCCTTGACATAAGGGATCTTCGGATTCATTCCATTCTCCTTCTGTTTCTTCCTTTTGGTCGTTCTATTTTTATGTACCAACGACTTATATTTGTATATGGCGTCAACAAGATATCTATGAACTGGCCTACCCCAAACATATTCTTCGATCTTTTCCAAATCATCAAAAAAATTGAAAATGAAATATGGAGTGTAAAAGGTTATCTTCGGAAATAGAATACAGTTGTAAACAAACAACACGAAAACCCTAGCAAAATCACGGGTTGTATCCTCATCTTTTCCAGTGGCCAATTGAAATAATTTTTCACAAAACTCTGTTCTCCTCGTCATCAAAAGTCTTATTTTTGAAGTTTCCCTTCATATTCACATTCACACCAAGCATCATCGGCAAACCAACTATCAACGGAATGTGCTCCACACTTAGTAGAACAAATGTATTCCTTTCACCCAAATCAATACCCACAAGGTCTAGGGTTATGTGATCTAGATTAGCTTTAAGCCGCGCACAACACATCATAAGTTTCGGCATGTGTAAAAAATGAGAAAAGGGAGTCAAGCTTATTTTTGGGTGACATGCATCCGACATCACCCCCCTCAATTTGTCCATTTTCTTACTAAAATAAGAAATCGCACACCGAGTTTATAAGAGCATCGAATTTCGATCCTTCATCGTCTTTTTTTCTTCAGTCGTCTTCATCATCGTCGTCTTCTTCCCTTCAATCTTCGATCTTGTCTTCATCATCTTCGTCTCTTTGGGTTGTTCACTCATTGTCTTTCGTCGCTTGTCCTTCGCTTGTCTTCATCGTCTTTTTTTCGTCAACGGAATTGATTGAAAACCCTAGCAAAGTCATGAGGAAAATTAATCTATGAATGATTTGGAAAAATTAAGAAATTTGAATTGATGAATTTCAACGATTGGATGAAAATCATGACGATAATGTCTCGGTCCGTGGTCCTGAATTGAATGGGGAAGAAGACGGTTGTTGAGGATTTGAGTTGGGAAGGGTTAGGATAGGGGGATGGGATGGCTTCGATTAGTTTAGGGGTGTGGTTAGATTAAAGTAAGGATAAAATGGATGTTTCATATGAATGAGTATTAAATTAAAAATAAAATCTTATTTGAATACCTAAAGATGTCATTTTTTTTACACTAATGTATAAGATAAAAATTCGATAGATATTTAAAATAATTATCCCTAAACAAAAATCCCAAAAATGTTTTACGAGCCGCAACTTGTCCGAGTGGACATGGAGGAACAATGGAGCGTCCCGTACCTTTTCAGGGGAAAAAAAAGTCATATATTTCCACTATTTCTTTTCAATGAAAAGGAATCATGTAATTAAGTCATGGGGATAATGTAAGAGCTAAAAAAGGATAATTTCAAAACAATTTTTCTGTTTTTTGATAAGAAATTAACTAATCAAAAATTATTCTTTTTTCCTAAAATGTTCAATAAAACTAAATTTCTTTTCAATGGCTAATGTCAGAGCTAAAAAAGGATAATTTCAAAACAAATTTTCTGTTTTTTGATAAGAAATTAACTAATAAAAAATTATTCTTTTTTTCTAAAATGTTCAATAAAACTAAATTTCTTTGTTCTTATCTGTGTCACATTCTGCAATTACAAAAATTGGGACAAATTCATTTCTATTCGCGTCTCAAGACCGAAATCATCCTTTTTCATCGTGGATTTAGTCATTCTCCAAAAATAAAAAAATAAAAATATCAGGACAACAATATAATCGGCTCTTTGGTGATCCCCATCAGTCCCCACTTTCTCGACGCTTTCTATTCCTCAACTGCCAACTGCTTCGCCGATCGGCGATTCCTCATCTGATCTCCGCCGTCGCCGCCTCGTCGTCGATGATCAGAGTAAGCGACAGAATCAATCAATCGAGCTTTTACTATTTTAATTCTTTTTTTATTGTCGGAATAGATGTTACTGTTGGTGTTTGTAGACTGTGAAACGTACAGTAAATTTTTGTCTCGTTGCTGTAAATGAACTCCAGTGCTCGAAATCACTGTTTTTCGGCTCTTCTGTCGTTTGTTTTATTGTCTTCAATTGCTGAGAAATACGGTATATGATACTACCTTATTACCGCGAAAAACATAACTATTTGACTACGCACAGATTTTATGTGGGGGGATGAATTATTGGATGTATCGTAACTCATTTGATTTTTTTGTGTGAAAAGATTTACATGTAAAGAAACATTGTATTTATCGTGATACGGATTAAAAAAGCAAGTATTATATTTTTCGTGGGATGGAGAGAGTATAAAGATATAATGGCTGTGTGCACCTCGTTTCGTTTTCCCTAGACTTCTGTTTGCGTCCATGATGGGAATACCTATGTCGTCGTTGTTGTTTGTGATTGTGTGAATACGATCTATTTTACGATGAAAATATTTATGTTTTGCTTCTCTTGAAGATTTTTGAGTTGAGAAACACACATCGAATAACGGTTTGATGAGTCTCCGGATTAGTATAGAGGTCGTGCTTTAGGTATTCGAGATATGTACCTATAATGATTTTTTTTAAGCCTTTGCATCGGTGGAAAGTGGCGTTCATCATAGTTCGATTGGAATTTGAAACTTTAGTTGATGCCAATAATCGGAGCTTAGAGTATTTTATGCTATGTATTGAATGTAAAATGTAGATAAACATTTTCAGGACCGTTATTGTGGTCGAGGAGTTATGCTTATACTGAGGTAAACATTTCAGGATCTCATGTGCCATGATGCCATTAGTGATGAGTTATATACCAACTGGCTATGCGTAGATTCTTTGTTTTTGTTGAGCTTATTCTTCATCCAAATTCTTCCTATCTATTGTGGCATTGATTCTAATCCTACGTATGACCAAGTATTACCTTTGATTACCGAATACTTGAGTCGATCAAATTCGAAAAGGTATTTGCCTTTTCATAAAATGCACGGGTCATTTCTTCATGCTAGTAGTAGGAACTATTTTCGGCAATGAGTTCGCACAAGTTTACCTACTTGTTCTCTGGACCATGATCCCATGATTGTCAATGTTATTTTGGTTTTCAAGAGCGTATGCATTTTCTACTTGGAGAAAGTTTTGATTGCATCCTTCTATTCGGGAGATGTTTTTGCAGGGGTTTGTTCATAATTGCGTCAGATAGTGGATATTTTTTGTTCTTCATAGTTTTGTGTATTGGCTTTTCTATACCCTTCTTGGGAGAACTCGGGGGATATTTTGAAAGAATAGCTTTTGTGTTTCTACTTTTAGGTTTCCAGTTCTTTATATATATTTTCTGAAGTCTGCCTGTTCAAATTTTCGTTATGTGCTATTGGAAATCTTATCCTTGGTGTCTTCCGGTGACAGATTTGGCTCCATAGATAGATGCTTGATAAGATGAGAGAATTTGATGTGGAGGATGTGATAGCAGACTTTGAGGAGAAAACAAAGGACGCTCATCGTGTCCAATTAGAAACTCTTCAAAAGATACTGAAACAGAATGCCCAGGCAGAGTATTTGCGGAACCTAGGATTGAATGGAAGAACTGATCCGGAGAGCTATAAGTCATGTGTTCCGATCGTGACTCACCAGGACCTAGAGCCTCACATCCAAAGGATCATAGATGGGGATACCTCTTCGATCCTCACCGGAACATCAGTCACCACCATTTCTTTAAGGTAACAAAGATCATCGCTGCTGGCTTGGCGAAATTTCAATGAATTTTTCTCTTCTTGGCTTCTAGTTTCGATGTCATGACACCATTTGCCTTTTACTTGAATTGCAGTTCTGGTACAACTGAAGGGAAGCCCAAATTTTTACCATTTAGTGAAGAACTATTCGAGTCGACAATGCAGATTTATGAGACCTCTTTTGCTTTTAGGAACAGGTGAAGATACTCTCTTGTTAGAAGAACTACATGATGTCTAGTTAGTTGCTGATTTGTGCAGGATAAAGGGCTCATCTGTATATATTTGTTAAGCACTGCAATGTTCGCCTCAGGGTCTGAGTTACAGGTGATCTTTCTGCAGAGAATATCCTATCCAGGGAGGAAAGGCGTTGATGTTCATTTACAGTAGCAAGCAATTCAGGACCAGTGGTGGTCTTTATGCTGGGACAGCAACAACAAACATTTTCCGACATCCGCAGTTCAGGCACAGAATGAAGGGGATGCAATCACAATGCTGCAGCCCCGATGATGTGATCTTTGGCCCCGATTTCCATCAATCGGTATATTGCCATCTTTTGTGTGGGGTAATACATCACGAAGAGATCCAGTTTGTGTCTTCCACCTTCGCCCACAGCATCGTCCATGCTTTTGAAGCGTTCGAGCAAGTTTGGGAACAGTTATGCACTGATATTCGAGAAGGGACCCTAAGCGATAGAGTCACATGCCCGTCTATCCAAGCTTCTATGGCGAAACTTTTGAAGCCGAACCCAGAGCTGGCTGACCTGATCTATAACAAATGCTCGAACTTGACTAATTGGTATGGATTAATACCGGAACTCTTTCCCAATGCAAAGTATGTATATGGAATCATGACAGGGTCAATGGAGCCTTACTTGAAGAAGCTCAGGCGCTATGCGGGGTGGCTGCCTTTGGTATGTGCGGATTATGGATCCACAGAAGGATGGATTGCGGCCAATGTCAATCCTCATTTGCCGCCTGAATCAGCTACTTTTGCCGTGCTTCCTGATATTGGTTACTATGAGTTTATCCCTCTAATGGATACTTGTAATGTGCACTTGGAACCGGAACCTGTCGGTTTGACTGAAGTCGAGGTTGGTGAGGAGTATGAAGTCATCATTACCACCTTTGCAGGTATGTGCGATTCATAGAATATTTTCATTAATCTCCGAGATAGTTGTTTCGTTTGTCCAATGTACACGAGCATGTCTCTTAACTTTGCTAATTTAACTATCATAGGTCTATATCGGTACAGACTAGGAGATGCGGTGAAGGTGATGGGATTCCACAACTCGACTCCCGAGCTCAAGTTCATCTGTCGTAAGAATCTCCTACTATCCGTAAACATAGACAAGAACACCGAGAAAGACCTGCAGCTGGCTGTTCAAGAAGCCTCCAAGTGCTTGATGCTGGAAAAGGTGGACGGGGTGGATTTCACGAGCCATGTCGACAGGTCGACTGAACCAGGACATTACGTTATTTTCTGGGAACTGGCAAGTGATCATGTAGATCATAATGTGTTGCAGGACTGTTGCAACTGTCTGGACCGATCCTTTGCTGATGCTGGTTATGTCAGCTCTCGGAAGGTCGGGAGCATTGGTCCGCTCGAGCTCCGGGTAGTTCATAGAGGAACTTTTAGGAAGATTTTGGAACATTTCTTGAACCTAGGAGCCGCCATGAGCCAGTACAAGACCCCGAGGTGTGTCGGGGTTAACAATAAGGCTGTGCTACAGATCTTGGTTACCAGTGTCTGTAGGAGATTCGTAAGTACTGCATATGGGCAATGAAATCTGCTACTCCAGTAATTACGATTAATTTCTTCCGAGCACGAGCTAAAAAAGTGAAAGTTCCTTGCTTTTTGTACTTTCGGTCATCAACTTCAAACATCACAGTTGAAATATGTTCAACGTGATTCCCAATAGCTTCCGTTATAGTTCTCGATAGCTTTTCATATTGGTCAAGTCATAGCACAGCAAGATGATTTTTGTATTGCTAACAATGTTATTAACGTTGTATGTTTGATTGTGGATATCTGAAATGGTTGATCAAACGAAAATATGTCTTGATTAACACGGCGAACTTGATGAATCGATGCTGCAATGCTGTTTTGCCCTTATTTTCCTGGTGCAGTCATGTTCACCTATACCTATAAGGCCGACTTACATGTTACATTACACTGTCCAGTGCGAATGTTTACCTATAACCATAAGGCCGACTTATACACTTGGAAATTATCGTTCCTACTCTAACGATGAAAGATATACCTAAGCATCCAAATCCAAACTAATGAAACCAAACTATATTTTGCGGTCCAACTTATTATGTTGCAATTTTCTGATATCGTTCGCATCCCTATGAGCAACTACATTACCGAACACGTGATTGCGACACATGTGAATATGTTCATATTTAGACTATCGAGAAACTATATATTACGTGCACCAGCCATATATGTAACATCCTATGTCGTTTCTTGGTATGTCTCAAATATTCATCATGGAAACAGCTGAACAAGCTAAGGTGAAACCATTACGGGAAACAGAAGAGGGCCTTGTATGACCTGCATGAATTGGTGTCATTCAGCTCTTTGCTTGAGGCATATGATGGTGATTCCAGGCTTTGGGTCAAGCGATGAATCCATGGCTGAGTTCAGGTCGTCCGATGAAGATGATCGTGATGGTAGAGAACGTGATCAAAGGGATGTTGTCTTTGCGGTGACCGGAGATTCGAGGAGGAAGAGGGGCACGGGGTGTTTGGTGTATTGGAGAGCTGGTGGAGGAGGAACAAAACCAGAAGCAAATTTAACTAGTGTTCGTGATTATAGTTCAGGCCTTGTCAATGATGAGATTAACTGAGTAACCGGGTTATTGTTTGTGATTATAGTTGTATGCTTCTGTCTTTCTTTCTTTGGTTCTTGGAATCGTGTTTTTTGATTAATTCAATTGGATTGGTTTGTGGAATGATTTTGTATAAATCTTCTGTCAATTCTTCAACGTATTGAAAATAGTCTCTGTTATTGACAACATGAAACAATACACAATCCACCGTGTCGGGAATCACCCCACCCCCACATAATAAGCGAGCTCAGCCTAACTCCTCTAATGTGAGTAAAGGTCAGGGGATCAAAATCCGTTGAGTGGCGAGATACTTTGTGGTGATGAGCCCGTCGACGAAAGCTGACTTAAAGAGTCCTCCGAATTTACGGGCTATTCCCTTGATCAAGAAAGTCCTTCTAGATTTCCTTATAAAAAAAACAACAATCTACCATGTCAATTATGTCAATTCGGATGCTAACATAAAACCATTTTTCAAACTTTACAATAAGGACACAGCTACTGCTTGAAGATAATAAATGCAAAGCCAGCGGTTTGTATAACCGTGGCAGTCACAAAGAGAAGATAGAAAACGATGTAACAGCTAGCCTAGCAAGCTACTCTGTTTCCCACCCAAATAAAGCAAACAAATGCCACAAATAAACTTTTACACAACCACGAAGTCTAACCATAGTTGCTGAAATGATGCCAAGGGAAAATTCAAGTCATCTCTCGACCTTTCTTAAACCAAATTCAAACATCGGAGCCTATGAACTCTTCTAAGTGGACTTCTTGCGACTAAGCTGCTTTGATGTACCCTCCAATCTCCATTACTTCCGTATCTAAGAATGTTGTGTAACACGCATAACACAATACTCATATGGTCGTTCGGTTTACATTATCAATCTGATAAATCTCGTAACTGGATAATATTATATCAGAATATCAGATAACTATAATCCCACATACCAAGATACATACCATAAGCACCTTACCAATATACACTGTATTATTCTGTTCCCATGCACACAGGTCACATTCAATGCCAACCCATTCGCACACTCCACTACACCCTCATACACCAAACCACAAGAATCACCCATCAACTTCTTCATTTTGTCTCCTTCAAAAAACTTACCCAACAAAACCCATAAGCCAAGCACATTTCACCAATCAAGTCCTCCATATTCCACTAAAAATTTTACCAAAAAAGCAAACATTAAGAGAATATAATGGTGAAGGAGATGAGATTGCTAGGCTCAAGCAATCATCAATGGCCGTTGTGCTCTGTTTACAAGCAGAATCCTGGTTTTGTCAAGCTTGTTGCTTCAGTTTTGGTGCTTGGAGTTCCATTTTGTTTGTTTTCTTCTCGTTCTTTCGAGTACTTTGCTTCTTCTTTATCAGATGCAGAGGTTGATTTAACCCCTGCTTCCCTTCATGCTGGTAAACAACAGCGTTAACTTATTTGCGTTTTGCACAAAAAGATTCTTTTCCTTATAAATTAGATGTTCATGTCAGAATGATGGCGGAAATATATACACAAATGGTTTCTTTTGAATCTTCGCTCTTTCTACCATTCTTGTTTACTGATTTTGTTCATTATCCAAAAGACTATTTGATATTGATGTTCAAAATTAATAATAAAAACAGAAACAAAAATCAATGTTTTTTTAAAGAGATCTTAAATATTATATACAGATGAAACATGAAATAGAAATTGAAAAATAATTTTTTTTAGTTTTTTCCAATTTTTTAATCTGTTTCAGAAATAAGAATCATAAACAAATATTTCTGTCTCATCAACCCATGAAACGATAACAAAAATGAGAAATAGAAATAATATCAAACAGTCATAAGTTTCTCTATGATAATCGTTATTTGAGTTTAATGATTGTATATCTCGACAAATCGTGTGTCATGTGTTCAAATAAAGATCGAGATTAGAACACATGTATAAAGATTCAGATTTAATTATTATCTTTTATTTATGTTGTTTTAATTTCGATCGTTATTTTACTACGTCTGTGTCCTGATATTTTGCGTGAAAAACTTCTCGTAGCATCCAAGAAGAAGCACCGTTAAAAATTGCATTTTGGTAGATTGAGTTGCTCGACAAAAAATCCAGATGTAGACCAGTTAACTTTTAACTTGAAAAAGGGACACCATTATTCAGCAGACTGTCACCTTTATGCAAACACTATCATATCATATCATGCAATCCCCCCTTTTGCACATGATCACTTGTTCTATTATTCTAGCAATGGTGTCATATTAATCTCTAGTTCAATGAAACCATTAATCTCATTAATATTGGTATCCATGTAGGTGAACCAAAATGTGACCTGTTTATCGGAGATTGGATACCGGGCACATCCGCTCCGGCTTACACTAACGAGACCTGCCCTTTTATTCAGGACCATCAAAATTGTATTAAAAACGGGCGTCCTGATTCGGACTACCTCCACTGGAGGTGGAAGCCGAGGGACTGTGAGTTGCCCGTGTTCGATCCTGAGAGGTTTCTAGATCTGATGAAGAATAAGTCTTTTGCATTCATCGGCGATTCTATTGCACGTAACCATGTTCAATCCTTGCTTTGTACACTCTCCAAGGTACATTTTTTTTAGCTTCAATTACATGTTCATATATGTTCATTCATGTGTAGCCTTGAGATAGTGGCTTGGACAAATTGAAAGGACAAAAGACCTGTAAAGTTGCTGGAGCAACATATCAGTAGTTGTTTTGTCAGCTTATTTGATCAACATTACATGTCCATTGAGGAAGCAAAAGGTGACCACAGAACAACCAGGATTGCACTCCTAGAACCTTTTCTCACCTCCCTTCATTTGAAAGCTAGGATAATATGAATGTCATGCATGTGGTAGGACTGTTTTTCAGCATTCAATTGCCATCTGATACCTGGTTTCAATTACAACATGTTCCGCGCTTGAATTGATTTCTGATACCTCTTATTCGGTAATGGAATGCTTCCAGCATTTTTTTTTTTTTTTTTGCCATCATATATTTCAGAACTAATTTCTGGTATTGATCTCTTAGGTTGATCGACCAGAAGAGATTTACTGCGACAAATTGGACAAATCAAAGACATGGAGTTTCCCCTCCTACAACTTCAGACTCTCGGTCATATGGACACCGTTCCTAGTAAAAGCCGAAATTTTCGAAGACAACAACGGAGTCTCAATCTCCGAGACAAAGCTTCACCTTGACAATGTCGACGAGAGTTGGAGCACTCGATTCAAGGACTTTGATTACATGATCATCTCTGCCGGTAAATGGTTCCTAAAGTCCGCCATCTTTTATGAGAACGATCAAGTAAAGGGTTGCCATTACTGCGAAGAAAAGAACAACTTGACGGACCTAGGATATGAGTATTCCTATCGCAAAGCCTTGGAGAATTCATTCAGCTTCATGGCCAGCACGAACCACAAAGCGGTAGTGTTATTCAGGACAACCTCACCGGATCACTTTGAGGGCGGGGAGTGGTTCAGTGGAGGGAAATGTGACAGGACAGTCCCATTCAGAGACGGTGAGGTCGAAATCAAGGATGTAGACCGAGTATTGCATGAGATAGAGTTGCAAGAGTACGAGAAGGCGGTATCAAGAAACGGGTTGATCATAAAGCTAATGGACGTCACTCGTTTGTCATGGTTAAGGCCGGACGGGCACCCAGGGCCTTACCGGATTTTCCATCCATTTGAAGCCGATGCGAATGCTAGAGTTCAGACTGATTGCTTGCATTGGTGTCTACCGGGACCAATCGACTCGTGGAACAACTTGGTCATGGAGATTTTAGTGAATACTTGAAGCGACGGTGTAACGCGCAAGATTGATTAGAAGGTGCCTTTAGTATAACTTTTGTATATGAGACATTTGATTGTGATGAAGAGAATTCCATTTTGAGCATGTATCGATGGCGGACTTGGTTGTCCTTGTATGTTCACTTGGGACCATAAACTTCACATGTATAGGCGATGCTTTAACCATTTTGGAAGGAATAGTTCAATTTGAGCGTGGATGTTCTCATTTGGGTATCTTGTTTGGACCACCGAATGCACGTCAGGAAAGGAAGTGACCGAAACTTAAGCTTGGACTCACAAACATACATCTTAGATCAAATTGTGGACATTTCCTAATCATCTTTCATAAACATTACTTGCATCGTATCCTTCCAAACGTAATGCTAGACTGGATTATCTAGGATGTGCCTCTGTCTTCATTCAATTTTTTAATTAAATTGACAAATAATGATGAACATACAATGAGTTGGAAAGCTAGGGTTTTACCAATCGGGAATGAGAGACGTACGGTTTTTTTCTCCGGCTAAAATACAGGGTTGCCGCTGGTGATAATTGGGCGGCGATCTCCGCCCATTCTCCGGTGGTCGCTGGCGACTCAGAGATTGGAATTTTCCCCCAATTTTTTCAGCGATCGAAGAAAAAATGCTAATATTTAGAAATTTGGGGCGACAGATTCCATTTCAGGTAACTCCTTCTCCTAATCGGGATTATGAAGGTGATTTTACATCAGCTAACCTTTAAACGTGTTAATTGAGCGATTTTGATTATTCGGTTTAATTTTTAATGGATTTCGATTTTTATAATTAAAAATCAAAATCGAATCAATTAATTAATTGATTTGAAATTCAAAATTATTGATTTTTTTGAATTTTAAAAGATTTTGTTTGTATGATTTTTAATGATTTATTAAGTTTTATATATTTCGTGATGATAATTATATATCATTCATTAAATAACTCTATGAATTATATTTAGACATGTTTGAAAAAATAAATTAGATATATCGAGTTAAAAAAAACGATATAGATTATACTAAAAGTATATGAAAAAAATAATTTTCTTAGTAATAAAATAAAAAATATTCGACAAAAAAGAAAAAAATATGATTAAAGGTTTTATTTTCATTTGTAACAAGATAAGTAAAGACAATATCCATAATACTAAAGATATTAGATTATCTCATGTTTAAAATAATGTAATATTTTTGATATTTAAGCTTCACGACCTTATATAATTAACTATGATAATTAATTTTAAATTGTTTGATAATTGATTATAAACGGTTCGATTAATCGATTTATTATTGGTTAAACTGTTCGGATCGATTTTAAACCGCGATTTCATTTTGTAAACCAAAAAACTAAACCATTTAGTAATCGATTTGATCGATTTCAATTTATCGATTTCGATAACGATTCGATAATCGATTCGTTCTCCGTTTTAACAACGTTAGCTATACCAAAACAACGTCGCTTCACAGGTTTTCAATTGTTTTTTTTTTTTTTCCAAATCCCCACATTCCTCGAAAGAGGGAGAAGAATGAGGCCGTAAGTGTATTCTCCATAAACAACCATTATCGGTTATAACTGATCAAGATGGAGCAATCACTAAAGTAATACAAGCGATTTTCAGATTCGAGGCATCGATTTTATGCTTGGCACAAATACAAGCGCCAAGAGGACAAGCTTCAACATGTATGAGCTAAGTATGTCGACTTTGCGGTAGGATAAACTCTTCTTTGTAGGAGAATTTCTTCTCTCTGTACAAACGGATTCATTTGCCTTTGGTTAGCTTGTTACATTGTTTCACCGAACTTCCTGATTGTTATATCAGTCGATAATATTTCTTCTGATTGTTGAACTCTGCAAATCCCTTTTCTTTTTCTTTTTTCTTTTTTGTTGTTGAAGCCTGCAGAGCATCATAATCATCCTATTGCATTTCACTAAACTTCCTTCTCTTAGTCGGTACTAATATTTTTCTTATATGTAATACCCTGAAAATTTTGATATTTAAAATATAAATAAAGTACGTACGAAATAAACTTACGAATAAATATAACGAACGAATAACGTTATAATGTTAAAAATATAACGAGTTAGGGTTAATAATTTTTATCCAATAAATATTGAATTATTAATTAGGATATGATATTATTATATTTAGGATAATTAAATAAACATAAATTAATTATCAGGAGATCAAAATTATGAAAATCGAATAAAAAATTATGAGATATTTGTGAAGTGGCTTGTGTTGTTGGTCGAGATCAAGCTGGTGGTACATAGAGATACAATAAGGTTTTGTGAGAAATCTCCAACTTTCTGTTTTTTTTTCTTCTTATTGATATGAGGTACAATTCTACACAATCTATGCTACGTAAAGGCAGAGGAGGCCTGAAAATAAACAGTGTGGCGTGTTACTTGATGTGCCTATCAACAGTGCAAAACATTCTTAAAAAAAAAAAAAGGTGTAAGGTGTGCAAGACAATCTATGATGTTTGTTGCACTTTAAAAACAGTGCAAGGTGTGCTGAGCGTGATCTACTTTTCCTCCAATGTCAAAGATTACGGTTCACATTCTCCCTCTTAATCTTGACATGGCTCCAGATCACGAATATCCATCTAATCTACTAACGATCCACTTGATCTTTTGAGCGCATCCATCACAATAAACTCTTGTTGACAATACCATTGTGCTGACATGAGGCTTTTTAGGTTTCTTGTCTTCGCTTTTCTTCTCATCGGGTTTCTTCTCCAATTTACCCTTGGGTTTCTTCTCGTCGCTGCTAGCGCCATTATTCTTAGGTGGAGCAGACACCAATTCGACCATCTTCTTGATCTTCTCCTCGACTTTTTCTTTGGCCTGAGTAGGGTCGACATCGCCCACCGCTGTTATTTTGTTTCTTGTTATGTCTGCTGTCACACTTTCAATACCGTCAAGGTGTTTGATGGATTGTCGAACTTTCTTGGCCAAGCCCTCACATGATGACAATGCGACGGTCTTATGCTTCTATGTTCTCGCGAGATTTTTTTTCCAGATCCTTCAGTTTTGTTTGAATATTGGTTATGAGAGTTTCCTACTCTTTTTCCACTTCATGAGTTTTTCCAGCACACCTTTTAGCGTCTCACTCACTTCTGTCGTCCTGGTATGGATGCCATTTACATCTTCTCCCACGGCATATCCCTTGCGCCCAATGAGGTTTCTAACTTCTTTCTTATTGCTGGAGATGTCATCTTCAGCATCGACCTACCTTTCCCCTTTGAGGGTACCAGATTTCTTGTGTTCCAGATCCACATTATCTTGTGAATCGAGGATAGTGCTAGATTCGACGAGACATCTATCATTGCCTCTGTGTCGTCCTTTTATCATCTCATTCATTTCATTATCAACAGCGTTCTCCGTCTCACCCGCAATTTCGTGCTCTTCCTTCTCTTGTGTTACTTGTGGCGGGGTAGATGGACTTATCTTTTTTGCTGCAGGTAGCGAATGACCTATAGCAGCGGATGACTTTGGTTCTATTGTGCCTGTCTTGGATGACGCAGACGGTGTAACTACGTTCGATTCTTCGAAACTGGCTAGGAGGCAGACTGGTTTGGCTTACCCCAAACTGATCTTGTACATGCGATTAGATGTGCGCTTCACAAACATCAACAACTTGTCGTTGTCATACATCTTCATGGCTTCTCCCACAATGTTCACCTTGATCTCATTTTCTGTCATTTGTCCAAGACTTATGATGTTCGTGCATAGATTCGGAATAGAGTATACCTCATGGAATGTATACTGGTATCCATTTTTGTACTGAAACACGATCGTCCTTTTGCCCATGACCTTACCTTCCCGGTGATCTTCTCATCCAGCTCCTAGAATATTTTTCGCTGGCCCGTCATATGATTTGCTGGCACCGTTGTCTAAGTACCAGATATCTTTATCTGCTGTCTTCTCCTTGCCATGGTTAAACACCTACAACACCTTTTTATTCTCTGGGCTATTTAGCGTCTTCCATTGTCTTCTTTTGAGACACGAAAAACAATAATGCTGGCTCATTGGGGATAGCGTGTGTGTATTACTCCTCGTCATTTCGTCGCTTGCTACGGTACTCAGAAGCACAATGTTTCCCGTAATTAAAACACTTAATGTAGCTCATATTACGGCTGCTGTTGCCGGTGCTTCCCGTACCTTCCTGACGAGCTGCATAATTTCTGCCTCGGTCGTCCCATCCGTGGCCTCTTCCACGCCACTGGCCTTTGCCTCGGTCTGATGTGTCGGATCCACGTCCCTAACCAAACGATGAAATTTTCCAAGTGCTATTTCTCTTGGGTGCCTGTCGCTCGGTGTGAGTGAACATGAGCTGACTATCACCACTTTCGGTGTTCTCGTGGAGTCGAGGTCTCTCCTCGTACACCTTCAATCTCCATATGGCTTCTTCAAACGGCATCGTCTCAATGTCAAAAAATTGTTCGATCTCAGTAACAACTAAGAAGTATCTGTCAAGTACACAATCGAGTAGTTTGATAACAAGTACGATATCATGAAGATCAGCACCAAGACTGGAAAATCTGCTGGACATGCCACAGAATTTTTCGGCGAACTCGTCAATCGACTTCTATTCTTTCATCCGAAGAGCATCATACTCACTCTTTAATGTCTACAACCGTGTCTTCGTTACCTCATCAGCACCCAGGTACCTTGATAGTAATGTGCAATCCCTCCAATTGTATAGAAATTGATGTAACAAAACTGAGATGTATTACTCTTAATGTTGTTAGAATGTTTAGGCTAGAAGTGAAGTAGGTAGTTGCAGTCTAGGTTGGATGTTGGAGAGCAAATGGTTATAGATGATGGACATCATGTGAGCCACCATATCCAGACTACTACAAAGGACTTTGGCTAAGGAGCCAAGGCATTTATGAGCAATGAAAGAACTTCAAAGGGTTTAGGATTTGGGATTGAGCTTGCAAAAGAGGACCAACATAACAAGACATGAATTGAATCAGATCTAGGTGCAGACTAAGGTTGCAGCAGACACTTGGTGAAGACTAGGGTTGCAAGCTGCAGATTAGGGCTTACACTACTGAATGCAGACTGGAGGTTGCAGCAGACTAGATTACAGTATAGATGATTTCTAGGGTTGGGTCAAAGGTCCAGTCAGTCAAACGAAGATTTGAGTTAAAGCATCAATGACATAATTTCTGAAGTTAGTGGACTGCCAACATCAGAAACAAGATGGTGGGGGACACGAGTGGCAAAGTGTCATGTCAGAAACAGTACCTTGTTGCTGGGTTCATTTTCTGAGCCTATAAAAGGGAACCGTTGAAGCTCATTGAAGTAAGGTTGTTGAATAAGGTTGAAAGACAAGCATGCAAAGCAATCAAACATTCAAAGATTACTCAAGAGAGCTGAATCGTGAAATATAGAGTAAAAAGGGTTCACTAGTCTACAAAAGAACAAAACTTGCAGCAGAGTTCATCAATTTGAATCAATGCAAAGATCTTGGTTCTTTGTCTTTTATATAAGTTAGTTAGGTTGTAAAAAGAAGTTTTCTTATAAGGTACAAACAAGAAGATAATGATACTAACCTCTTGGCTTGACTACACTGGTCACCAAGGAAAGACTGGACTAAGGTCTAGTTTATCAATTGATAACAAGTGCCTGAACCAATATAAATATTGTGTCTCTTACTTGCTTTCATTGCCTAGTATTTATAACTGTTAGAAACCAACCTTCACAGTCAAATAGAGACAAATTTAAAGAATTGAAGTCTCTGCAGCAAACCTTCAAGTGTTGTCTGCAGACTACCCAAGTATTCTGCATAGAATAGTGGTCTGCAAGACTATAATCCACTGCATAAACTTAATAAAATTTGAATTAACCTATTCACCACCCTTTAGGTTATATGTTGGACCATACAATTGGTATAAGAGCCTGACTTTCCAGACTTAATAGTTTTTGGAAAGAAAAGTCATTATTTTGTTTGCAAAGAAGTTACTAAGAGTTTGTTTCTATGAAGAACAATGGCACCACCAAAGTTTCACAAGTGTCCTAATTGTGGAGAACCTCTATCATGTTCATTTGACAAGTTCAACCATTCGAAACTAAGGATGTTTGCACTTCTCAATTCAATAGACGAAAGAATGGAAGACATCATCACTGATGGACCTCATATTTCAATGATGCCAGATCCAGTGGATTCAAAAAGAGAAGTATTGAGGCCAAAGACTCTTTGGTCCAGAGAAGACTAGGATCTGGTGTTGGTTGATAGAGAAGTTCAAAACTAGATATTCAAATCCCTTGATAACAACATGTTTGAGATAGTGGTTCATATAACCATTGCAAAGAAGGAATGGGAAGCCCTACTACTAAGAAATGAAAGAACCAACAAAATAAAGGAGAACAAGAAGGATATTCTATTACAACAATATGATTGGGTCTCAATGAGATCTGATGAGAATCTGAAAACCTTCTATAAAAGGTTCAATATTCTCATCAATAATCTCAAAACCTTAGGAAGACTTTCGAAAACAAGAAAGTCAACCTAAAGTTTGTGAGATCTCTTGGTGAAATCTGGAACACAAAGACCACAGCTATAAGGGAATCCAGAGATCTAACAAAGATGTCCCTCGCTCAACTGTACTGTGTATTACATACATATAATCTTGAAGTTGAGCAGAAGATGGAAATAGATGATGCCAGAAAGAAGACATTGGCTTTCAAAGCACAAGAAAAAATCCTGAAATCCATGGCAGAAGAGGAGACCACTGATTCTTTATCTACAAGTGAGCAAAGGACTATCTGAAAAGCTGGCACTAATGAGAAAGAAGTTCAAAAAGCTATTCAAGAAGAGTAACTTCAGGAATACTTTCCCTCGAAGACAAAGGAAGCAGAAAAGGAATTCTACTATAACTGTGGCAAAACATGGCACTTTATTGCGCAATGCAGACGACCAACACAAGACTCGTTTGCACAAAAATTCAAAAGAGACCACAAAAAAGGCAACTCTGGAAGGAAAGAAAAAGACAAGGCCTATGCTACAAAGACATGGAGTGATACAGATTCTGATGATGACGACACAATCTCAAACGCTCAGCTGTATCTCATGGCTAAGGATGATAATGAAAAGCAGCAGGTATTTGACCTTTCTGATTCAGATGCCACAATAGAGGAATTGAAGGAAGTACTTCAAGAAACATTTGAGAACTTTATTTCCCTTTTAAAGGAAAATAAAGAAAATCTTAAGCAAATTGCAAGTCTCAAAGAGAAATACAATTTAACAAATAAAGAGACTAATAATAGTTTAATCAATGCTCAAGATGAACTGAAAGAAGCAAATGAAAAGGTAAAACTTCTCAATGTAGTAGTGGAAATACTAACTGTGAGAAACACTGAGTTTCAGAAGCAAGTAGATGCTTGGAATGGTAAGACCTTATGTTTGCAAAAATTTCTCAACACAGGTCAATCCTCCCATGATAAAATAGGGTTAGGGTATAATGACTGATTGCATAATAATGCAAACAAGAAGATCATCACCAAAGAAGCAAAGAAAACTACTGCAAAAACTATGCAGAAGATGAACACCTCTACAACAACAGATGTACAGAAGAGGAATACCTCTACTACAATAGGTGTGCACAAGAGCAAAAGCTCTGTTGCACAGACTGTGCAAAAGAATAGTCTACAGAAGAGATCTTTATTACAAAGTAAGATCTTTATAGCTCAAACCCAGAAGGGCTGGAGCAGAACACCAGTACGACTTGATAAGATGTAGAAGGCCAAGAATCTGAAAAATAGATTTAATGAAAGGCCTTATGAAGCTCATTATTCACCTAACTACTCAGTATGGAATAACTTTTCCAAAACAACTTGGAAAAGACCACACTCGATACACACCTGCTCATGTCAAATGCAACAGACGAAGTGAAGCACACCATTAGTAAGTACAATATCAAAGGTTTACTGCTTTACCTGTGGCAAACTTGGCCACAAGTCCTTTGAATGTTGGAATTCTCACAAAAAAATCATTCAAGTATGGATTCCAAAAGCTAACCAATGAGGACCCACATAAGTGGGTACCATGTACAACATTTCTATATTTTTTCAATACAGAACAGACAAAGAGGCATATGGTATCTGGACAATGGATGTTCAGGACACATGACAGGGAACAAATCCATTCTTGAAGATTATATATTTGGAGGAAAAGCAGGTACAATTAAAGTAAGAAAAACAGATGCAACTAAAGGTTATGGAACCCTTGGTATCAGTTCCTTGATCTTTAGAGATGTTGCTTATGTTAAAGTTGTAGATGATGTACATCATGTAAGCCACCAGATGCAGACTAGTACAAAAAACTTTTGCTGAGCAGCTAAGGCATTTATGAGCAACAAAAGAACTTCAAAGGCTTCAGAATCTGGGATTGACTTTACAGACGAGGACCAACATAGCAAGGCATGAACTGAATCAGATCTGGGTACAGACTAAGGTTACAGCAGGCACTTGGTGAAGACTAGGGTTACAAGATGCAGACTAGGGCTTACAGTACTGGATGCAGACTAGAGGTTGTAGCAGAGATGATTGCTAGGGTTGGGTCAAAAGTCTGAAATCAGTCAAATGAAGATTTAAGTTAAAGTAGTAACGACATAATTTTTGGAGTTAGTGGAGTGCCAACATCAGAAACAAAATGGTGGGGGACACAAGTGGTAAAATGTCATGTCAGAAACAATACCTTGTTGCTGGGTTTGTTTTCTTAGCCTATAAAAGGGAACCGTTGAAGCTTATTGAAGTAAGGTTGTTGAATAAGGTTGAAAGGCAAACGTGCAAACCAATCAAACATTCGAAGATTACTCAAGAGAGCTGAATCTTAAAATACATAATAAAAAGGGTTCACTAGTCTATAGAAGAACACAACTTGCAGTAGAGTTCATCAGTTTGAATCTATGCAAAGATCTTGGTTCTTTTGTCTTTTGTTCAAGTTAATTAACTTGTAAAAAGAAGTTTTCTTCTAAGCTACAAGCAAGAAGATATGGATACTCACCTCTTGATTTGACTATACTGGTCACCAAGGGAAGACTGGACTAAGCTCTTGTTTATCAATTGATAACAAGTGTCCGAATTAGTATAAATACTGTGTCTCTTACTTGTTTTTATTACCTAGTATTTAGAACTGTTAGAAACCAATCTTCACAGCCAACCAGAATTGAAGTCTCTGCAGTAGACCTTTAAGTGTTGTTTGTAGACTACCCAAGTGCATAGAACAAGGTTCTGCATAAACTTAATAAAATTTTAATTAACCTATTTACCCACCCTCTACGTTTTATCTTAGACCTTACATACCTTGTCTTCAGGTTTTCCTAATTTTTTTGGGATAGATTGGAAGATGTAAACACGCGTCTTCTTTTCCTTTCTTGGCTTAACTTCCTCTCCCTCCGCAGATTCGACCGCCTCCCAAAGTTCGTGGGTATCTAGGATTGCCTTCATCTTTATTGCCCATACCGTGTAGTTGGAAGCATTTAGCATCGGGCAATGGAAAGGCACTCCACTGCTTTCCTTCGACGCCTGCTGGGGAACAATATACATTGTTGGGAATTTTTTTAAGAAAAACTTTTATTCCTTTTCCTTTTTTTTTAAAATTTTCTTTTCTCCTACTATGTTTCCTTTACTTTCTTGTTTGTATGTTTTCAACTTTCTTGTTTGTATGTTTTCACTCATGCCGCCTCTTAATTCTTTCCTCGTTTTTTTCTCTCTCCCCCGCCTGGCAAAATCTCTCCCCCTTTCCCCGAAATCTCTCCTTCTCCACTTGTTGTCACCTCTACTTCCTCTTAGATCAGCCGCCTTGGCCATCGGCTTCACCTTCAACCTCTCGACCTCACTCTTCACACACCGTCTCCTCCTCACTCTTCACTCTTCAAGGGAAAGGTAATTTTGAATCGATGTCTCTCTCACTGAAATTGGTCGTGTTGTGGGGTTAAGGATGGCGGTGGCAACGATGGCTGGATCTCTGGTTGCGTCAGCTGTGGTGAGAGAAGACGGCGGCGGGCACCTGCGAGGTGGAGATCCTGGCGGCTGCGGTTTAGATCTGGTGATGTCGAAGCTTCAAGTCTACGACCGTGGTGGCATATCTGAGCGGCTCCTGCAGATCTCTGGGATGGGGCTTGATCTCTTTGGCGACGACCAGGGATGGCAGTGGATGGGGAAGTAGATGAAGTTAGATCTGCCTGTGGCTATAGTCGATCGCGTGGCGTAGGGGCTGTGCGGATCTCTGGCAGCGGGGATGGGTTCGAGGCGATGACCAGCGACAGCGGTGGCTTTGAGGGTGGCTCTCCAGATCATTCTTCAATTCACCTTTTGTGGTGAAGCACACAAGGCACGGTGATGGGCTCGATTAGGCTGGACGTTTGTTGGTTGTCGTTGGGCGGAAGCTACCTCGGTGGATATCTTGTCGGCCGGGTCTCTTCGATTTCCCATTTTGTGGGAAATCTTCTGTTTTCTTTTTTTTTTTTCTTCTTACTGATCTAAGGTATAATTCTACACAATCTATGCTGATTAAAGACAGACTGGGCTTGAAAATAAATAGTGCGGCATGCTACTTTTTCTGGTGTGCCTATCAACAGTACAAGACATACTTTATAAACAGTGTGTATGGTTCGAGTTTCAACCTAGAGTGGGGGTGAATAGGTTGTATAAGACTTTAGTAGTCTTTTTGTGCGGAATGATGATCTTGTGCAGACTGGTGCAGTATGCAGACTACTCAGGTAGTCTGCAGATGAGACTATCTCGTCTGCACTTGAGATTTATGACTCTTTTCGAGTCTTTATCTTTATTTCGGGTGTGATGATTTATCAGGAGCAGTTCTAAAAATAATATAATGAAAGAGGTAAATTGACACAGAGTGTATACTGGTTCAGACACTCGGTATCAAATGATAATCGAGAGTTGAGTCCAGTCTTCCCTTAGTGACCAGTGTAGTCAGCGTAAGAGGAAAATATCACTATCTCCTTGTTTTTCAGCTTACAAGAAAAACTCCCTTTCACAAGCTTTCTAACTTGAATGAAGGTCAAAGAACCTAGATCTTTGCATACCTCTGAGTCTTGAGCTCTACTGCAAGAGTTGTTCTTCTGGAAACTAGTGATACTTCTCTTTTCTGTATCTTTTCGATTCAGCTCTCTTGAGTATGCCTTTGAATGTATATTGCTTTTCACGCTTGTCTTTTTCTTTCTCAACGCACACACAATGAGCTTCAACGGTTTCCTTTTATATGGCTGAAGGAATGAACCTTACTTGTAGATAACTCACTGTTCCTGGAGGGTCACTTTCCCACTAGTGTTTGCCACCATCTCGTTTTCAACGCTGGCATTTCACTATCCCCAGTTTTCGTGCCGTTACTACTTTAATTTGAATCTCCACTTGACTGACTTCAAACCTTCGATCTCATGCTGACAATCATCTCTACTGCAATCCAGCCTGCTGTAACATCTCGTCTGCACACAGTGTCTGTTGCAACATCTCGTCTGCACACAGTCTCTGCTGCAACATCTCGTTTGCACAGTCTCATTCAGCTTTATGCCTTGCCATCGTGGTCTTCGTCTGCAAGCTCAGTCCTCCTTGTGAAACCTTCAACTCTTTTGTTGCTTGTACATATATTAGTTGTCCATCTAGAGTCCTCATAGTAGTTTACACCAGGTGATCTGCATCATGCCTCTGCATCTGCAACCGTCTGCACTTCTGCATCTGACCTCAATTGCAACTCTCTACTTGATTTCTTGCCTACACAATCTAACTATATTACAATTTATACATTTTAGTTTGTTACATCAATTTTTATACAAATGGAGGGATTGCATATTCCTATCACAGTGTAAGGTATGCTGAGCATGATCTACTTTTCCTTAAATGTCAAAGATTACGGCTCACATGTGTGACATGCAAGAAGTCAGCCTACTTGCCTTTGTCCCTTTATCTCACCATCACTTACCATTTTCTTTCATCTCCTTTCGCCTAACACCAAACCAAACCACCATCATCGACACCCACCAAACACCGTTGGCTGCCATCGCACGCCGTCATCCTAGTCGCTGACGACATCCCAGGCCTAGAGGATGCCAGCCCAACTAACAATGAGCCCGAACGCAACCCCGAATCTTTCTTGGTCAACCCCACAAACCACACCAAGCTTCTCTACCTTGCGTCTTCATTGAAACCGCCACCAAACGTCCTGACTCTAATTGGCAATATGTTCGCTTGATCAACCAAGCTGAGATCCGTCATTGTTGTACCTTTAACAACCTCAGCAAGACGAAGAGAGAAACAAGCGAGAGAAAGTGAGAAAGGGTAAAGTGGAAAAATGAATTTTTTACTTGAGTTGTTACATAAGGTAGTTATTTATACTGTCAGGCTATAAGTGGCACGAGTCAGCAACTTAACCAGTGTAGGCAATATATGTAACAAACAAAACACTATACTATTCTATACAGTAAGCACAATACATGAAAGCAGTATGTAATCTCCACACACCCCCTCAAGCTGGAGGGGGAGAAATCATCCTTAGGTTGGAAATCAGCTCCAGATGTTGTTTGCCAGCCAAAGACTTAGTGAGAATGCTAGCCGGCTGTATACCAGAAGGAATATACAAGAGTTGTAACAAACCCTCGAGAACTTTGTCGCGAGTAAAGTGGCAATCAATCTCGATATGCTTTATACATTCATAAAAAATAGGGTTATGAGTAATATGCAAAGCGAATTGATTGTCACAAGACAAAGTAACAGGCATGAGATCAGTCACACCAAGTTCCTCAAGTAAACGAACAATCCAAGCAATTTCAGCAGTTGCGAGGGACATAGCCTTATATTTGGCCTCAGAAGAGGACTTAGAAATGGTAGATTGCTTCTTGGATTTTCAACTAATAGGTGAATTCCAAGGAGAAGAAGATAACCTGTAGCAGAACGTCTGGTAAAGGGGCAAGCTGCTCAATCTGAATAAGAAAACGCATGGAGCTTAAGTTGAGAACTAGCCCTCAACAAAATGCCATATCCCAAGGTGCTCTGAACATAACAAAGGACATGATGCAAGGCATCCAGATGCTATTATAAAGGCTATTGCATAAACTGGCTTAATGTGTACATAGCAAAGGCCAAATCAGGCCTAGTATTGGTAAAAAAAAATTCAACTTACCAACCAAGGCTCTGTAATACATAGGATCATCAATCAGAATAGTCACATCCACATCAAGTTTTCACGGTGGAGGAAGAGGGGTAGAAACATGGGAGATAGAAAAAGGAAGAAAAGCGAAATCAAGCAATTTCTTTGTAAATTTCTTCTGAGTGAGGATAATACCTTGTGGAGCATAAGTAACCTTTAGTCCCAAGAAATAATGAAGGATACCAAGATCCTTTTTACTGAAGGTCTGTTCTAAGAAAACTATCAATTCTTTGATAGCAACAAGATCCGAATCAGAAACCAAGATATCATAGAAAAAAAACTGCCATAATCGTCTACTGTCCATGTGAATGCTTGAGAAAGAGGGAGTAATCATTCTTGGACTGTACAAATCTCTGAGCAAATCAAAGCTTAAGACAATTTGGCAAACCACTGTCTCGTGGTCTGTTTAAGGCCATAAAAGAATTTCTGGAGTTTGCAGGCTTTGTGAAGGGGATTAAGGAAACTAGGAGGGATCCTCATATATATTTTCTCATGTGAGTCACCATGAAAAAAAAAAAAAAATTGCTAACATCCATTTAAAACAAAGGTCAGCCCTTGAAAGAAGCAAATGTCAATATAGTTCTGATGATGGTCATTTTGACTACAGGAGAGAAAGTCTCCTTATAATCCACCCCCTCCTTTTGGTTGTAACCAATAACCACAAGCCTAGCTTTATATCTCTTCAAACTACCATCGGATTTGAGTTTGATCTAATAAATCCATTTTGAGCCAATAGGTTTCTTATTTGAAGGAATATCAACTAATTGCCAAGTTTGATTACTTTCAAGAGTAGCTAGTTCTTTTTGCATAGCCAGTATCCAATTAGGGTCTTGAGAGACAGTCTGATAAGACTCAGGATCAATAAAATGAGAGATATAATCAATATACGACTGAGCAGTGAGAGATAATGGGAAAGAGAATGTTGTGAAGAAAAATCTAAATGAGTAAATTGGTCAGGATAAGGTGATGAATGAGATGTTTATGATAAAGAATTAAAAAATATATATTTAGAGAGAAAGAAGGTAACGGAAAATTGATAGAAGATGAAAATATATTATGGAAAGAAAAATACTGCTCATGAAAAATCACGTTCCTTGACTCAAAAAGTTATGACTATCAAGTATTTTGTAGGCTTTTTTTATTATTATTAGAAGAGTACCCCATGAAAACACAAGGAGTGGCCCGAGGCATAAATTTGAAACAGGTCCACTTGCCTTCACCCTCTGTCTTCCCCCTCTCCTATTTCTCTCAACCAAACCAAAACCAACATGACATCCCCATGAGGTCGCAGCCAGGGAGGAGAGGAAACGCCGACGACGGGGCGGCTCCAACTTGTCTTGTCGGCGCCGGGGACAGATTTTCTGGAGAGGGAAGACCCCCACATCGGCGGCCCCGGCGAGTGAAAGGGGAGAGGGAAATCGGATTCGCTGGAGGGTGAAAAGAGAAATTGATTGCAAATCAATCATTTAATAGTAACGGTAATTAGGAGATAATAAAGAGTCTTGAAGATTCTTCAAGAGAAATAAAATCGTTCTAATCCCGATTCGAACTTATGATCCCTTTATTTAGTAACCTTCGTCCCTTCCATTGTGTTGAGTCTAATATTCTTAATCAAATTTTCTTAAATGATATGCATGAGTGTAGGGCGTGAGATATATGTCAAATGGGTTGAGTATGTAACTAAATATGCTCTCTTGAGACGAATAATAACTTGATTAAAAAAGTGAAGAAAACAAATACATGATTTGATGCAATTTAACAGACTTGTTCAATTACAGTATGTCAAGAAGTTTTGTGTCTGGGAAGCAAAACTATAAATTATACGAGGTGTTTGTTGCAATGAGTCATAACAATAGATATTAAGAAGTTATTTTCCTCCGAGGTGAATTATTTTATGAATCGATTCATGATTGGTTAAAGAGAGGATGAATAAAACGTAGGATAATCGATGCACAAATGAACAATGACCTTAATATTTATCAAGCAATAATAAACGAGTAAAAGCGTGAGATGAGGAAGTGAGACATGTCGCACATATGGAGTATTGATCCGGTACAGAGTTGTTCGATGCTGGATATATAATATCTAAAACCATGGGCAATAGACCTTCGGGTTGAGCGAAGATAAAAATTAATTGGTCACTTGTTAAAAGAAGACAAATTGGTTGATCAATAATTTTTATTAAATATATGCCTTGTTATGCCTAATTCAGAAAATATGGCATTACAAAGAATGATCCGGTAAATAATTTGTATTGCTCGTACACTTAAAAGTTAAGAGTGGATCGTAATTTGAGAGTGCTATAAAAATAACTATTCGACAAATTTTTCTCAAATTGAGTAAGTAAAGAATCCAATATTGACGAGAACAATATTGATGTCATGTGCTGCTAAAAATTTCTTTTGCGGATTATAAGATAGTAAGTAAGCCTTTAAAAGTATGATGATCAGAATTCATATATGATACTTGGTTTACTGGATTTTGTAAAAAAAAAAAAAAAAAAAAAAAAAAAAAAAAAAAAAAACGAAAAAACAGAGCTATATATGACTCAACGAGTTGTATTGAATTTGTGAAATTTTCAAGTTTAATTCATCAATAACTTAAAAGCAAGAGTTATGTGAAATAGTTAGAGTTTAGTTTTATGAGGATTACAGGAAAAACTCATAGGATATAGATGGGATGAGATAATTAATCTCTGATACAAATAATGAAGGGATTAACAATTCATTCACTATTTATCTCATCTTATTTTATCCGCGTACCAAATGGCTGGAGTATGGATTTTGAACAAAAGATTTATCTTAAATATAAATTTTGATGATAGTAGATAAATCTTAAACATGGACTGAATTATGCATGGTATCCGATCAGAATGTTGCGGCTGCGGGTTTTCACATTGAGATAGCATGTGTGAACATCAATATTATGTTTGAACATGATGTATAGTTCCAAGGACAATGCAACCTATGTTCCTACCTCAATTTAGCATATTCATGTATCCACAATGGTCGTTCATCCTTGGCTAGGCACAATCAATGGAACAAAGAGAGAAAATGGAGAAGCCAGAAACCCTGTTTCTAGAGTTCTATAAATAAACACGACTCAATTATCAACCTTGAAAATCATCAAAACAAGCAATACAAAAAGCCACACAAGTAGGATCACAAGGAATTCTTCTCCAAGAGTTCCTACACATTAAGCATTCCCAAAACATTCACACTATACATCATCTTCTGCATCATTAATCCGATAACCTCAATCGATCGAATATTCGATCTGTTCTACTATGTCGACGAGGGAATCGGATCATGTTGCCATCATACCAAGCCCGGGAATGGGGCATTTGATCCCCTTTATGGAGCTAGCCAAGCTCCTGGTCTCGCACCACCACTTCTCCGTCACGTTCATTATTCCAAGCTCCGGTACTTCGTCCTTGAAGTCCCATGAATCTGTTCTCCAGAACCTCCCTGAGAACCTTCATGTCGTTTTTCTTCCTCCAGCTCGAAGCTCTGGCTTCGGTCCAACTGGAGCCTCCACGGAGATGATCATTGGCCTCACCATAGCAGAGTCGCTCCCCTTGATCCGTGATGCATTAGTTAAGTTAACAAGGACGTATAATCTGGTGTCCGTTGTTGTTGATCCGTTTGGTTTGGATGTAGGAGAGATATCGAAGGAACTGAAGGTTCCGTTGTATATGTACTTTGGCACCGCAGCTATGAACTTGTTGTTCACGTTTTATCTGCCTAGGTTAGACCAAGAGGTGAAATGTGAGTTTAGGGAAATGACTGACCTGGTTGAATTACCGGGCTGTGTTCCGCTCCATGGGCGTGATTTTGCTGATCCGTTTCAGGATCGGTCCAGCGAGACCTATAAACAGTTCCTCGAGCAATCTAAAAGATCTAGTGACTTGGTTGCTGGCATTTTAATCAACAGTTACTTGGAGTTGGAGCCTGAGGCTATTCAAGTTTTGCAAGGGGATGATCTTGGCTGCCCGCCCGTGTACCCTATTGGCCCAATAATTCAATCGATCGCCTCGAACAAGGTTGATGATGGATCGGAGTACATGAGATGGCTCGACCGCCAGCCCAGTGGGTCGGTCCTGTTTGTGTCATTTGGCAGCGGTGGGACTCTGTCTTGTGCTCAACTCCATGAACTAGCACTTGGATTAGAAATGAGTGGGCAGAGGTTCTTGTGGATTGTTAGACCTCCAAGTGATGCATCTTCTTGCCCTTCATATTGCGGAGGCCCATCCCAAGATGACCCGTTTACATTCCTACCAAACGGATTCATTGACAGGACCATGGATCGCGGTCTAGTGGTTTCATCATGGGCATGCCAGATCAAGATCCTTAACCATGAGTCGACGGGCGGGTTCTTGACACATTGTGGATGGAACTCGGTTCTTGAGAGCATCACTCACGGTGTACTATTGATCGCTTGGCCCTTGTATGCGGAGCAGAAAACCAACGCGGTGTTGTTAACCGATGGTCTAAAGGTAGCGTTGCGCCCTAAAATTAATGAAAATGGGCTCGTTGCTCATGATGAGGTCAGTAAAGTTGTTAGGAGCTTAATGCAGGGAGACGAAGGGAAAAGGATTCGCGATCGAGCAAGGGAGTTGAAGGAGTCTGCTCATAGAGCAATTAGCGACCGTGGAAGTTCGACGAAGGCGTTGGATCAAGTCGCAACGCGATGGAGAGATCATCATTAGAAGAAGTTTCCGACTTTGCTCTCGTTTGTGTTACATGAGAAAAGTTGCTTGATATTGTTTTGTTTACCTGATGACTTGCTTTAGTGGCGTCTAATGTTATTTTGCAAAGTTGCCAAGTGATTAGCAGCTGGGCTTGAAATGAGCCAGCAGAGAGTCCTATGGGTAATGAGGAGCCCACATGAGAACTCTTCAGGTGCTACCTTTCCATGGTCACAACTAGAACGTCGGTCCAAGATTCCGGTAACTATAATCCTAAGGAACAGCAAACGGATTCCTTGGTTCCAGCAGCTATTCGTCCAACTCGCCTACGTCGGTTGCCACGCCATTTATCAGATTTTGTTGTTCATGATCCTCTAGCAACAAGCAACTCAACAGCCCATGATGCAACAACTTCCTAGAAGCGTGGGACAGTCCCGGCATTTCCTTTGTTAGTTCCACAACAACAGCTAGTCATTTTTGCAACAACCCACTTTGTTATGGAGACGTGGTCTGTTGCTGCTTCCATTGCTTCCCTTAAAAATAGCTTTTGATTGCAACAATGGGAAAAAAAAAAAAAAAATTTACATTCCAGTTTAATACTGTTATTTCTTGCTTGTTTGCTTTCCAGTAAGCTTTGATCCTTTATGCGTAAAAGGTCCTATCAACCGTCCAAAGCCCATATGACCCTTTGGGTTTCTTACCAAAAGGGTTCATCACAGGACTAATAGCATGACTCGTTGGCCCTGTCTTGGACACTACAAAACAAGATCCTGACTCAAGTTGCCACGGGCGAATTCCTACAAGCAAATTCAACCTTTGTGATAAAATGAGTGTCGTCATTTGTATAGTGTATCACTTAACAATTTTCTCGTGGCAAAACAGATATAACAATTTTCTCGTGGCAAAACAGATATATGAAAAAGAGATCTATGATAAGAAGTTAAACTGGGAAATAAGTGGAATAGAGCATGTACTTCACTGCGGGAAGATGACCGTGCATGTTTCGCCGGAGGTCTAGAGGAGAAGACATTGAGCACTGTCCTTGATCGCCAACGTGCCACTGTGGATCTAACCGCGTTTTAAAGATTCGAAAACCGATGTTCGTTGCAGTTTTATTTTGTTCCGGGTTTGGTTAATATATAGTTAGCCATGCACAATGGTTAAATTGTTCGAAAAATGACCATAACATACACTTTTTTTTAACAATATTCACACAAAAAATACACACGCAATTTTATTTTCACAAACATACAATTTGCTTCTCTCTCTCCATTATCTCTCCACCATCTCCGTTGTTGGTTCACCATCTCCATCACTCTCCTTCCGTTCCCCGCCGTCATCGCCGCCATCACCATCGTCGTCGACATCCCCTTTCTACTCATCTCCTTATCAGAATCATCACTGAATCAACCAACCAATCATCATTTTAAAAGAGGGACCAAACGATGACTGAGAAAGCAAGCACTCGAGGAGGATAATAGGAGCCGTGATACCGACGTTGATCGTGGTGGTGGGGGTGGCCTTGGGCTGGATAACCATCGAGATAGCTTGCAAGTACTGCCTCGATTGCGGCTATAATGCCATCGATTGGTCTCTCGATCCCGATTACGATCCTAATGAGGAGAGCGCTTGTGCTCCGCTGAAGTCGTCGAAGGACGCCACCGGCACCGTTAAGTCTCCTGTTCATAAGGTCTTGTCATTGGATCAGATCGAGTCTAAGTTTATTTGTTGGATCTAAGTCATCGCAACAATGGTGGAACTTGATCTATTATGGTATTTGTTCCTTGATCGGATCAGAATATGATTTCGTCGTATGATACATGCTTCGTGTTATGGGGTCTGTTAGGGATTGTGCAAGTGCTATTACTGTAAAAGTTAGTTAAGATGGCAGTATGTTCTTTTGTGCTTTGTGATTGTTTTTTATGTGCTGGTATTTGCGTTATGTGTGTTTGCTTTATATTTTATTGTCAATTTGAGGATAAGGGAAAAGAGGGTTTGTCGGAATCATATCCATTTAACTACGATTAGGGTTTTCAATGACGATGTGCTTTGTTTCATTTGTTCGTGCACTTTGTTTTATTTTTTACATACATTCTGTTTTCTTCGGGAACATATGTTCTCTTTCATTTTTACACATACGCTCTATTTTATTTGTTCACGCGTCTGTGTCATTTGGGAATATACGATCTGTTTTATTTTTCTATATGCGCTCTATTTCATTTGTTCATGTCTTCTGTTTCATTTTTTCTATTTCATTTGTTCATGTCTTCTGTTTCATTTTTTCTACATGCACTCTGTTTTATTCGGGAACATAAGCTCTGTTTTATTTTTTTTATACATACGCTATGTTTCATTTGTTAATACGTTCTGTTTCATTTGTACATGCATTCTATTTTATTTGTTCATGCATTATATTTCGAAACAAAGCTTTTGTTTTGACTGGAACTCTTATTCATTTTTGTACAGACGCTCTATTTTATTTTTGAATTGACGCTATATTTTTATTTTTATATATCTGCTCTATTTTATTTTTTTTATATGCGCTCTGTTTTATTTGTTCATGCCTTCTGTTTTATTTTTTGTACATGCGCTCTATTTTATTCAGGAAGATGAGCTCTGTTTCATTTTTGTATATGCGCTCTATTTCATTTTTGGGTGATGTCGATATCTGATGATACATAGTATCGTATTATTATTATGTTTTATTTTTTATTCATGTTGACCAATGTAATTTTCAATTGATAAAATAGCAAATGCACTGGTCGTGTAATAATTGATAAATAAATACCGGATTGTCGAACCTACAGGGATTGTGTAAACAAGTATCAAAATTATGTTATTCTCACTTTATCTAGACAATAAAGTGAGTGGTGATTGTCTAATTAATAGAGATTAGATATAATGAGTGAGAAGTTGTTAAGGCTTAGGTTTGCAAATTCACTTCAACGTAATATTATTAGGGCTATGACTTATATTCTAATGTAACAGCAGCATTTCCTAAAACCATTAATATTCTCTCTCGAGCAATATTAACGTTATTATAGTTTAACAACCCATATTATTTCTAATATGAATTTAGGAAAACGCTAATGTATTAAATTTGATGAAATGCTTTAGTTTTCGACATAGGAATGTAACATCTATGCCTATAAATGCTACAAGTATCAACTTATATATTTCTATATCAATTTAATCCACGATGTTTATTACTTGAGCCTTCATACAATATCTCCTTTCGGTCTCAATTGTATGACACATATCATTCAAAAGGTGATCAATCTTATGAAAATATTAAGAGCGTAATATTCATTTAATCATGAGTTATATTAATCATAACTTAATAATAATACGTATTTATGAATTTAGCAAACCTTCACTTTAACCTTTTAAAATTTAGTTAATGATTTTAATGTTTGGAGAACAAAACATAACATTGAATGAACCAACCAAATGGTATTTAGAGTAAATAAGTTAAGAACAATAAACCAGTCGCGCATAGGTCGAAGAAAGGGAGGAGAGCAGCGGCGTCGTTGGTGTAGTCTCATGGTGGCTGTGTGTTTGGCGTGGTGGTTTGATCGCCTTTGGTTTAGTGTTTTGACTATGTTTTTTTCCTTGATTTGGTTTTTCAGTTTCCTGTGATGCCCCTGTAATGTCCGTCTCTCCTCGCCTTTTATATATGAAATTCAGTCGATCAAATACATCTGTAGGGATGTAAGAAAAGACATATTTTATCCCTTAAACATGCCTGTGGAGAAAATCTGGGCAAGTAGAGAATGAGGCGTGGTTGCTGCGCATGACCTTTTGGAGCACGAGGATGATTGACTGCGCATTTTGTCCATTGGTAGCTGCTGGACCGGCTGCTAGGCTGCGTGATGGCGTTGGTGTTGACTGCGCATGGGCTTCTGGAAAATGAAGAGGCGTGGAGAAGAGGTGATGACTTTGGGCCTCCAAACCGTTTGGGCCTTCTCGTCTTGGGCCTGCATCATGCTTGTTGTTGTTTATTTGTTGTGATCCTTTGTTGTATAATCAATCATTTGTAGATGGAGCAGATCTTGCACAAAGTTTAGACAATTGTCTTTGTCATACACCAAATTTCATGAAAGGCATAAAACCAAGAGAATGCTAAGTCAAAATGCAGTAGAATAAATTGGTAGACTCTCACAGAAAAATCGCTCACTCTCAAGTGTTTTCAGATAAGTGTTTACCTCAAGTTATTATTTTTATCATTACTAACATTCACATCAACATTAGCACGAGCAACGAAAAATAAAGAAATAGAATTATATAAATCCAAAACATAGAAATTAGCATATGAAGTTTCATGTACAATCAAAGTACCATCAAGTGAAATTTCTACATCATTATTCGAGAAATTAATATGATATCCAAGACTAACTAAACATAAGACAAAAATCAAATTATGTTGTACTTTAGGCATATATAATAAGTCATGCAACAATAAGGACCGTCCACCACCCAATGGAAGTTGGTAGCACCCTATTCCCAAGGCGTCCTCCACAGTGTCATTCCCCATGTAGATTCTTCGGGAACCCGGTGGAACCCTTCTATAATCTACAAAGCCTTCTCGATCTCTTGTCACATGTTTTGTTGCTCCTGAGTCTACAATACACATAGGAGAGGTATTATCAACAAGTACGTGAGAGCACACAAAAATAAAGCTCAAGGAACTAGAAATGGATATCTTCTTTATCTGTGTGCATTCACAAGCAAAGTGACCCATCTTTTGATAGTAATAGCAATTGATCTTCGTCTTTTCTTTCTTTCTACCACGAAGACGCTTAGTCACTTTTCATTCTTTAGCACCTTGTGAGGTAGAACCTGCCAATTTTCCCTTGTTATAGTGCTTGGCCCAGTTTTCTTTGCACTTGCCTGCATTTACAACAAAAGTTGTAGCGCGGGTTGCTTCCTCGCGTTTTGCCTCAAGCTCCACATGCCGAGATATGATAATAAAGTTTTTGAAACTCTCATGTTAATCTATGAGTTCGGCAAGGAATAAATGACAGGTAACACTTGCTGCTCGTTAGAGAGCATATGACCAACACTTGCCAATTTCTTAATCATGTAAAACATGATGTAACGCCCCGAAATTCGACATGTTCGACACATGACGTTATGTTGTCAGAGTCGCAGTCCATGACAACGCTAGGTAACTCAAACAGGTTTGTAGATAGAAGTTAAGGGAAGATATTAAAACAATAGCATTAAAAAGCCGGATAATATTATGCAAACCCAAATTACTTTACATTACCTCACAAATATATTATCCAATCATCTACAAGTGGTTCTTAAGCAAGTTATTTCATGTACCATTTATTACATATTGAACAGTGAGGTAATTAACTACAAGCTTAGAATCTCTCTCTAGCACTTTGGTATCGCTCTATGGTGGATCTGCAAATAAAACATATAACCCGTGAGTTAAAAACTCAATAACCAAAAGTATATGTAATCGATTTGCAGCGTACTCCCCCGACTATGTGGATCGATGAGTACCTATAAAATATTTTCTAGCAGCTACAGAAAAATATGGGCGTCATATCAAATAATGCATGTTATCATAGTTTATACATCTTTGTCCTCTTTTATAGCCTTTTTCTTCTTAACCATCATAAGTTCGTGTCCCGACATGAATAAAGGAAATTAATGAGGACAAAAGATAAAGAGAGAATTTTTGAGTTGTAGACACTGATCTCGACCAAGTTCTTAATCACATATCTCCCACCAAATCGTTTGAAACCTATTTTCTTTTGTGAAAGCATTTTCATTTTTCATAAATACTACGCATTATTTGGATTCGTGGTTCAAAATCACTACGTCTCTTGCGTATACTTCGGTTTGCTAAATCCTCACTTATACGTCGATGGTCACCCTGCAGAGGATAGCCTTACACCGAATCAGCAGATGTTCTGGCCCGCGACCTCTTGCCGCTGCATATACGAAGAGAACCACACTTGTCTTCTTACTATCTAGATTTAACGTCTGGTCTAGTCAAGTCCGTTTTAAACACTCGTAGAGTGAATAAACCCAATCCCGGAGGATTCACTATGAGACCTTATCGACAACAACGGAGTTGCTCAATTATTTTTAATTTGTTATAATGTTTGTTGTTGTGTTCTGTACAATCACACTTCCTTTACTGTTATATATGTATAACATATTCAACACAAAGATTATACAATATTCTCACCCGTATAAATCACATATATATTTCACGTAAATATTCTTCTTTTTCATGAATGAAGCGCACGCTACGGTCTCGTTTGGTCCATGCCTCATATGCTTCATTATCTCGACGATGTTTGTCGTCTATCCCTCAGGTGGCTTAGCCATAACCGTGTTGAGATACTCTATAAGTTCTTGCTCATTTAGTAAAAACTACATCTTCTTATGTCAAATATCATAATTGGTTCCATTTAACTTTTCACCCTTTGTTAAATCAACGATGTAATTTTTAGAAGTCATTTCACTGTTATCATAAAGACAATACCATAACACAAGTATCCAGTCTATAGAAGTTTGCTACCAAAAACTAAAAAATATGAAAATTTCTATTTAATAACACAAGACAAGATTGAAATCTTACTATGCTTATAATCATCATCCACACCGGTGAAACAAATACAAAATCATATTCGCTTTGAGCAAACAAATATATAATGAGAACGATCTTTTATCTCACTATAAATCACATGATTCATTAACTCTAATTTTATTTTAATAAAAATTATCACGCAACATAACTTTTATTTTATTTTCATATTTACAGTGTCCCATGACTCAATTTTTCAGTCTGTACAACTACCTCATGGATACACACCGTATCTAAAATGTGTAACGAATACAAACCTTTATACATCAACCCCACGTTTCCAAAGAAAGCACATACTGCATATTCATATATAAGTATTTTTATGTGTCTATGCTTTATTTCCCATGCATGTCTGTACACACGTTTCCATAAAACAACACCAACATGCAACATGTTATTGGACGACTTTGTTAACCAAGTAAAGCACCTTTGCCTTTTAAAAAAAATAATTGAATAGTAATATTATACACGTGAGTACAAGGCACAGACAGAATCATTCACATTCATCCATCTTTCTAGCATATTTTTATTGTGTTCATCTCACAGTGTGTAGTCTCATGAAGCAAGGCGATTTCTCTTTCTTTCTTTCTTTTTTTTTTTTTTAAAGAAAAATATCTCATATTTTGACAAAATGAACACATACAGAATCATGAGATGATAATGCTTTATTTACTTATTCATTATAAATTCTGATCTACTGGAAGATAAAGCACACCAAAATAAAATCTTTTTTTTTTTTTTTTGAGACGACTTGCACGTTATGGTTCTGATATCAATGTTGATAAATTAAACAAACTTTGGCGTATTAACCTGTCATAAAAAATCAAGGAGCGAAATAATACTGATTTACGTGAAGTTACAAGTCTTCTTGATTTCACTACACGATCGTACTCCTCTTATTCGTCGACGCTACACCGTGTCTTTCTCGTACATTCACTCGTCTTAATGGGATCGACGGATTAACTAATAGAGTTATTTCGTACGATTCCACGTTCACAAATCTCAAATGGTGTAGATTATTCCTCTAGAAATTGATTGAAGTAAAGAGAAACGAAAGATGTGTTTTTCATGGTTCATACAAACCATACTCTATAAGAAAAATCAAATTTGATTCCTAACTCAAATCTCCATAATCAATTAGAATAATAATTAAAATTCAAATAACACATATTCAACTTTCTAATATATGATCACGTCATTTATAATAAGTGGACGACATATCATATTAAATCTTTACAAGAAGGGATTCAAGGACCAAGAGGCAGGACCAACACTGGGCACTACAAGTCAAGATCCTGAGTCACATTGCTACCGGCGGGGTTCTAGCTAACACAATGTGGATGGAACTCGACCCTCGATCTCATCACACACGACTGCCAATGATCACTTGGCCGCTCTATCGTTATGCATATGCTTGCACTTTGGTTCCAGTCATAGCGGTCGATCTCCATAATGTTGGAAGAATTGCCTATGCGCACAAATGCTTTATTAGTCTATTATTTTTACATTGAATACACAAATTATCCAAAGCACATTTTTTATCATATGAAAACAAGTGATCTACAAGTGTATGATACAATATCTATTTGTGATAGGTCAGAAACATCACACATGTGGATCGCTTGTATTCGGGGGATATGTTGTTTTGACCAATAGGTATCCGTTGCCCTGGGCCTGCTTTTGGCACGGCTGTATTCAGCTTTGGAGCATTCGCACCGTGAATCATTTATTTATAGATACACATCACACATGTGGATCGCTTGGATTCGGGGGATGTGTTGTTTTGACCAATAGGTGTCCGTTGCCCTCGACCTGCGACCTGCTTTTGGCACGACTGTATTCAGCTTTCGAGCCTTCTGTCACGGCCAACGAATTTAGAGTCTAGTCCAAAGTAAAGTCCGTGACAAATTGATGCGGTCCAAGTACGCGGCCTATCAAAGAAGACCCAAGTTTATCCAAGGAAGGTACAAACCTAGGGAGGTGATGTTCTACAAGTCGCAAATGTTTTATCTTGGATAGGTTGGTATCAAAAGTCTACATGTAAATATAGACCATTAGATCGTTTTGATCTCCACCGTTGGTTGTGGAGGAGAAGTTGTATATAAAGGGATGTTTGGCTCATTTGCCAAACCATCCATCCTTGAGTTCAATCTTGTGTAAACCCAAAAAACCCCGAGAGTAATACATTATGTTTTTCCTCTCAAAACTTGTTCCGAGTTCTCATTCTTTTGCATTGTTCTTACTTTAGCCTTGTGACATTCGAGTTTGACTGAGCTTTAGCGAAGGTGTGAGTAGCTTGAGTGCCGCAAGGGGTTTTCTGGGTTTACACAAGATTGAACTCAAGGATGGATGGTTTGGCAAATGAGCCAAACATCCCCTTATATACAACTTCTCCTTCACAACTAACGGTGGAGATCAAAACAATCTAATGGACTATATTTACATGTAGACTTTTGATACCAACCTACCCAAAATAAAACCTTTGCGGCTTGTAGAACATCACCTCCTTAGATTTGTACCTCCCTTGGATAAACTTGGGTCTTCTTTGATAGGCCGCGTACTTGGGTCGTATCAATTTGTCACGGGCTTTACTTTAGGCTAGACTCCAAATTCGTTGGTCCGTGACAATTCGCACCGTCCTGGAATGAATCATTATTTCTATATATATATATATAAGAAATATATAAAAAAATAAATCACGATTTTTTTTATTTTATTTCTATTCTTACATGATTTTCTCTATCCAAATTTTTATTTATATTTGAAGAATTGGAAATACATTCCCTAAATTTTTTATATTATTAAAATTATGCAAAAGTAATATTTTTATAATAAAGGATAGTTTATAAAATACAAAAAGTAAAAATATTTAAAAGTTGATTTATTTTAGCTAAAATAAAATAAAATAATATTATTATTAAGGTCAAAAAATTATTATAATACTATAAAATATGTTAAATTAAGGTTTATTAATTTCAATATATACCTTTCCAAAAACAAAGTTCAGTATATGAAAAATATATAAATCTATATAGAAAATCGATATAAGAAATCTATTGGATGACCGAGTAAAAAAAATTAAATTTCTATATATAAAAAATGACACTTTATCCTTGTATTATAAAAATAAGAATAATAAAACTGATGTAAATGGTCTTATGGTCACTAACTAATTGCCTCACTCAAAACTTCTGACACAATCAATCATCGGTTCAAATCTTACAATCCAATTATTTGATGCATACTGGTTTCTTCATAAATGAAAAATACAATAGCTTGATTTTGCGCATCGGTTGAGGTGTTTTTTTTACCTAATTCACAAGATGATCAAATGATATGTTTTTGTAAAATTATCATGAAATACTAATGATATTTTTTATTGTGTAGTATAACTTTGACTAAAAAAATTGAAAAAATTCCTAAAAGTATAAGTTGAGTGTTTTTATTCCAAGAAAATATCACTAAAAAGTTTTTAATTTCCTTGAGGTCCCATATATAAACCAGAATACATCACTACCCGTACTCACTTCCACGTCCCAATTCTCTCTCTCCACAACGTGATTCTCATTGGTGACGACAAAGATAACGTTCGACAACGGTTTCCCATCAAATTTCACATGATTCAAAATCATTCGGCCTCAGATCTAAGCTCAAGTACCACCGAACGTCTCATCAAATTCGAGATTCTGCATCGAATCGAGAGGTTAGGGTTCATGCAAACTCAAATTCGATTTCAATGTTTGGTTTGTGTGTTCTTGGTGTCAATTTGACCTGATTTAGGTTAAAATCAATAATGATTACTTTGTTATGATGTAATAAACATGATTTGACTATGATTATGTCGAAACGAAAATTCATTTCGAGATACTAGTACACCTAGGGAAACATGCATGTATGCAACCAAGAATTAGTACGTTAGTCAATTTCAAAGAAGAAAACAACAATCAATTACCAAATAATAATACCCTTGTCAAACACAAACATTGTGAAACAACTAATATGTCTGAACAAAAACATCATGTAATATGACTGTGCAAAAACAAGTATAGTATACCTACTCAAAAAATATCCTGTAAAACATTATTACTGTAAAACATTATTACTGCTGTTCAAGAAAAAGTAGTGCGTCTTTGTACAAAATATAGTATGTCAAAATATAGTATGTCTGTTCAAAACCAAGTCAAACAATATCTTGTAAAAAAATAGTACTGCTGAACAAAAAAAAGAAAGAAAGAAAAGTAGTACATCTGTGCAAAACAAAGTAAAAAAAAAATATCATCTAACAAACTAGCATGTCTGTTAAAAAAAAGAAAAAAATAGTACATCTTTGCATAAAATCTAGTACGTCAGTGCAAAACCAGTACTGTGCACATTGTAGTATATCTGTCCAAAAAAAATTAGGTAGTACGTCTAGTGGCAATATTCACACTAACTTTCTCTTTATTACTTCATAAATATATTTTTTTCCCAACGAAGATGTCGAAAGCCCAATATCGCTCTTCATTGACAGCGTTCACGATTTTGAAGCGAAAACAGTTTATAGAGCAGCAAAAAAAAAAGTTGAAATTCATCGTTTTGACACTTGATAAGGAGGTTACATAGCAACGTTGTTCACAATGTTGAAGGGGAAACAATTTATAGAGCTACAAAAAGAGAAGTTGAAATTGACATCGTTTTGACACTTGATAAAGAGTGCGATAGAAGGAAAATTGATGAAACACAAATGTAGGAAAAAGGGATGTGTTTCTACGATTTATTTGCAAAAAATATCTTCCAAAAATTAAAAGATTTCATCTAAAGAAAGGTGGTATCAAAATTTCTCCAATGGACATAAAGGTGATATTTTGTATCAGAGATGCAAAAGGGTGATATTGACACTACTATTAGACCGAATAACAATAACAAGTTCATGAGGAAGAGATTCCCATTGAAAGTGAACTCATCAACAACAAGATGACATTGGTCGAAGTTAGAGCACACCTGATCAACACATTCATCAAGGATCATGAGTTCAAGATGTTTACGAAGAACAATTAGGAAAAGCTGTTTCATATGTATTTTGCTTTGCTGATGGAACATACAATATAACATGTGTATTTCTATACGAAAAAATTTGATTGTAATGTTTTTGAATGCACAAAGGTTGTCAAAAGTGTCAGAAATACAGTCAAGTAAATGGGTAGTATGCCTGAATGCAAACTAGTACGTCTAATTACAAATTCAAAATAGTAAGTCTAAATAACTTACTACTACATCTGATAAAAACAAAATATATTGTCTACAATGAAAAAAAAACAACAAGCAAATATTAAATCAATATGCCTAATTTATAAGTAGTACGTTTGAGGAAAAACAAAGCAAAACAAAAATAGAAAGTAAATTAGTACGTCACATTAACAAATAGTACGTCCCAGCACAGAATCACAACTACTACATCTCGTCAAGAAACTAGTACTCCTATTCTGAAAATCATTACTCAACGCAATACTTCCCGATATGTTTTTCGTGGGATAAAGAAAATATAACATAAGATAGTTAAACGTTGCGATACTGAAGTCATTGTTTGTTAAGACAGAATATCGAGACGTGAAATGGAGAGTTCCCAAATTATTAGTATACTGAATTTCGTGAAACTGAATGGTCGTCTTGTTTGCGACGACGGAAGATTGGTACGAATAATCTCCTCCTTGTTCCTAAACCAAGTACGAAAAAGCAATGGTCACCAAATATCATCCCCATTTAATCAAACAAAGTTACAACAACGATCAAATTGTACAACCTTTTAATAAATAAAGAATTTGATCTTTCAAAAGATCGACTTCTTAATTTCAATTAGAAATAATTAGCCTCCATGATCCATAGCAAAGGTGCCTCTTGACTGGTTGGCGAGAATCGTAGTTGACTCACGTTCAATTTTTTTAATAAAAATATGAAATTTGCTAAAAACAACTTCACCTAATGCAAATAAATAAAAGAACAAATTTGAGTAGCTCTTTTTAATCAACTAAATTCATTATTTTTAAAAAACAGGTAAACCAATATGTCATTGTATTGTCCTTATCTTCATTGAAGAATCAATGTGATTTTTAAATAATTAACAATTTTACTCTTCGATGATTAATGTTGAAGGTTCATGATAGGAGACTTTTATGCATACGATGAAATGTTCAGAATAAAGGGTAAAGTACATTTTCCCTTCAATGCATCCTGAGGAGTTGATAGTTCACATTAAGAAGAAAAAGAAAAAAAAGAGAGTGAGCAAAATGTCTGCTTGTCTAGGATAGCAAATTTTGAGTTATAGAAAAGAGATGAGAGGCTTTTGGCATTGTGATTACTCAAATACAACCAAGAGATTAAAATAACATTGATGAAATGTTAAGTTCAATGGATTATTCATGTCATATTCTCACAAATATGTTCATGTGAGATTTTCATTATTGGATGTTTGTTATTTTGGAGCATGTTTATGCTGCAGCAACAGTTAATTGGCTATATTGAAGCAACATAGATCGTTTTACTTTACTTTTCCTTTTTTATCCATAAATGTTCCAAAGAATGTGACAACTCTTACCCTTTATGATGGAGAATACTTGTTACCACAACCATACCAATTCCAAAACGTAGTTACTTTTATTTGCATCTTGAACCTAAAAGATCTTTTCTTGGATTCAAATGTTAATAGCATTTCATAATTTTCATCCATGATGTAAAACGGGTAGGAAACCATGTCGGAATGTCTGATTACAACTGAGGGATCACCACAAGGTCTTTGATCTCCTTGTTAATCTTTGAATGATATGATTAAGAGTAGTTTGATTTAGATATGAAAATGTCACGTTTGTTGAAGACTACTCGGGAAAATGTCCAAGTCCTTGAAGACATGATTTAAGGTAATTATAACTTATTCCTGAATCAATCCTCAGAAACTATGACTCTAAACCCAAAGTCATTCGGCCTGTAAAATATTATCTACAACTTGTTTTTTTTCCCGTTTTAACATTGTCAATTTTGCACAACATAACCAATCTAGCAACGATATTATAGTATATATTACAACGAAGATCAGCTGCGTGATGGTTCTCACCTAACAAAAATATTATAAACAAAATATTGTCACCTTTCTATCTATAAATTTCAAATTTCATGTTAGAGCCTTTTCACTGATTTCATTTTCTGTAGTTCTTTCCAAGGAGCTGAAACAATCGAACACAAGAATGTCTCATGATAAGCCACCCCATGTAGCAATGCTACCATCCCCGGGGCTTGGCCACCTGATCTCGTTAGTCCAGGTGGCCAAGCTCCTGGTAACCCGCCACGGATTCACCGTGACGATTATAATCCCGTCCATGGGCGAGCCCACGAAGGCCCAAAACCTCTTCGTCCAGGGCCTCCCGGAGGGCATTGACCATATTCTCTTACCGCCCGTGTTCTTCCACGACCTCCCCGAGAACATGCCCATTGAGCCCAAGATATGCATGACGATAACCCGGTCCTTTGACGCAATCCGTGAGGCCCTAACCACACTCAGGGCCCGAACCTGTCTCGTGGCCTTCATGGTTGATCTATTCGGGTGTGACGGGTTCGACATAGCCATCGAGCTAGGGATCCCACATTACTTGTTCTTCCCATCAACCCCAATGGCACTGTCCCTTTTGTATGTGCTCCCAACACTAGACGAGACCACGACCGTCGAGTATAGGGACCTCCCCGAGCCCGTTAAGCTACCCGGTTGTGCCCCGCTGCCGGGGAAGGACTTCTTGAAGCCCGTCCAGGACCGGAAGGGCCCGGCTTACAAACTCGTCCTACACCACTCTAAGAGAATGAAGCAGCCTCTTGGCGCGCTCCTGAACACGTGCACCGGGCTCGACCCAGAAGCCATCAAGGGCCTCCAAGACACGCCCGGTGGGCCGCCCATCTACCCAATCGGTCCATTCATCCACACCGGGTCGGACTCGGGCCCCGACGACGAGAAGATCCTCAAGTGGCTGGACGACCAGCCGGCGAAGTCTGTCCTCTATATTGCCTTCGGGAGCGGTGGGACTCTCACGTCCCGCCAACTCAACGAGCTCGCAATCGGGCTCGAAAAGAGCGACCACAGGTTTCTGTGGGTCGTGAAGAGCCCGAACGACAAGTCAGCGTCGAGCGCCTACTTCAGCGCATCGAGCAAGGATGACCCACTCGCGTTCTTGCCCGACGGCTTCCTCGAAAGGACCAAAGAGAAGGGCCTCGTGGTCCCATCATGGGCCCCACAAGTCAAGATCCTCGAGCACGTGTCCACGGCTGCGTTCCTCACACACTGCGGGTGGGGATCGATCTTGGAAGGTACATTCAACGCGCTGCCATTGATCGCGTGGCCATTGTATGCTGAGCAGCCTATGAATGCCGTGATGGTGAGCGATGGGTGGCGCGTGGCTGTGAGGCCAAAGGCAAATGAGGAGGGGTTGGTGCCGAGTGACGAGGTGGCCGTGGTGGTGAGGGAGGTGATGGAGGGGGAGGAGGGGAAGAAGATCAGGGAGAGGATGAAGGCGCTGAGTGAGGCGGCGAAGAGCGCGTTGGCTGACGCAAACGGGTCGTCGTCTAAGTCGCTCGCCCAGCTCGCGGAGAAGCTCAAGAGCCATGCAAATGGATCTCTATGATCCCTATCATTGTATTTGGATTAAGTTAATTTTCTGTTTTGGGTGTGCGGAGCGCTTGCAGAGTTTGAATAAAATTGATGTTTGATAATTTATTTGTGAGATCATTTAAAGTGAGACGGGTATAAAGGAAAAGAAGAGAATTCTAAGTATTTCAAGCAAATTGCGATATTTCGACCGTATGCGTTTGACGATCGTGGAATGTTCAGTGAAAACGATATCAATTTTGTTGTACAAACTTGTCTTAACATTTCCCACCTAGAGCTTCACAGGGACTCAAAACTACATAATCCAACTAGCAGCAAGAGGGAAAACTAGGAAGAAACCAACAATTCATGAACTACCTTGATCAGCAAATTCGAACCAGCTCTCAAGATCTCTTCAAACCGATCGAGAAAGTTTCTGGTAATCATCAAGAGCACGATGGTTCATAGACAATTCCTTGCTGATCACGTGAACTCTACTCCGTTGATCGGCCGAGCCTGTGGCGGAACCTGGAGCTGATAATCTGATATCCAATCAGCGTGAACACCCTCATCGGATTGCGCAAAACCAGTCGTATTCAGATGTCTCACGCAACAAAACCCCAGTGAAAAGCAATCCATCATGTTTGTATCTGAATAGAAAAATCAAGTCCTCGAAACTCTCGTATTCAAAAAGTTCAGCTTCTCCATACCTTCAGTTTTAGACTCTTGACCCTCAGTCAGAGAGTGTTTTGTGGGAGTGATCCTGGTTTTCTTGTTTCACATTGTGTTCTCTTTTGGTTACTGGAAGCATGCTTGCAAAGAGTGTTGGCCACCTGTAGTATCCCACCCTGTGATCAAACAGCTATAACCATCTTCAATAGGCCCTTCAAGGTATAATTAATAACACAGGCGCGCCGACACAACCTGTATCCGCTGCGTCCACCGTGGCAATGTCTTCCTACAAAACAGGGAAACTTTAATTATCTCATCAGCCTCCCATCCCAAATTGCATAATCACATCAACAGCTTAACACAACTCTACTTCACAGATGTAGAAACTGTTTCTTCAAGTATTGAACCCGTAATCAAAACATGACCGAGGCGTTTGAAGGACATGCCAAGCTCAGTCTGAAACTCATTGAAAGCTAAGAGGGGTATCGCATATGATCAAAACTCAATAGCATTCGATTCAACCTAACAAATTTTCAAAGTAAGTACAAAAAAAGGCATTAAAATGGAAAGGACACTAATTACTACGAGTAATAAGCAATGATAACTATGTAACCCACTTTTTTTGTTTCCCCAGATTCTTACTAACTAACAAGCAATGCTAAAAAGGGACATGTACAATGAAATTTCAGATCTTCCACATTATCTTATTTTTTCAGGATAAATGAACAAACCAATAATATGGGAATTCAAGGCCCATGGGACGAGCCTGGTGACGTGAACGGGCATACATCAGGGTCGAACATATTGGCTTACATAGTTACACAAAGGAAAAAAAAGAAGAAGAAGAAGAAGAAGAAGAAAAGAAAAACCATGGACATGCCTGAATTGACGAGATGATCGTGCAAGGGAGAGCAATACAATCAATACGACCACTGTGCCTGCTTAAAACCGTTCGAGAGCAAAAGGGATCATGTAACTCAAACTTTCATGTGTCTTAAAAAACATGCATATGATGAATAAACCATGCTCTCAAAATCTTCAATCAAGGTTTCACAGGTGATAATCGAGATATGATTTCTCGAAAAATGAGGTTTCTTGTTGTGGTATTAAGCGAACAAATGTATCAATTGTATCAATTGATATATGGGGACAATTCAGCAGACAAGACTCGCATCAAGGAGAGGAAAAAATGGAAATTGAGACTTGGAATCTCATTTATGAATTCATTTGTCATATGATTCAATTAATTTCTCCTATGATTCAATCCATTTTATTACCTTTTATTTTGTACTAACATAGTTAAGTAGAAAGAAATATTCAATAAGAGCTTACCTGTTACCATTTGATTCCATCTACTTTGCAGTTTCTGTTACCATGTTGACGGTTCCAACTACACATTTCTCAGATTTGCTGCAAAAGGAAAAGCAAGCTCCTTGAGTTGCAAAGCTGTAAACACCACAAGCTAGACGAGAAAACTGAACGATTAAGACAAAACTCATAGGCAGAATACATTATGACAATTTATATATGTGCTTGTACACAAAGGTCCATGAATCAATCGAAAGCTCTATGAACTTATAACAACATTTAAGTGACTAAATTAAATATAATCATAAAGCTAATCATGGTATAATCAATGTATAAAGTCATCTAGGTAGTCATTGTAGGTGAAACCCTGTATCAACTATGATAAACATCCAACCTTTAGCATCAATCATGTATAAACGAATCTGATTTTGATAGTTTAGATAGATAATCTCATAATCCCATCACATAGACTTCATTATTTGATTTCCTACTAATAGATTTACTCACTCGTAGCAAAGATAATCATTATAATCATCAATAAAAAGGAAAACATCATCATCAAACAAAAAGAGAATAGAGAGAACGTGATATTTGTTGTAAATAGACAATTTTCAATGGTTACAACTCAAATCCAAGGTAGTACAAACATAAGCACCTCGATCCAATCTCCAAAATGACAAAAGAAAAGATGAAAGATGAAAAAAATGATCTAATCTAAAAAGAGTCCCACCGTCAAAGATGGTCGAAAATATCCCCTAGAACGAATACAAAACGTGATATTTATAGAAAAACTAATAACCCTAATAAAAAAGAAGAAAATATAGTAAAAATCTTATAAAATAATATCCGTCACGTACATGACCACATCCGTCATGGGCGTGACCATCGTGGTGTTCAAACGATCAGTGTAAGCACTGTCTTCAGACCCTGAAATGATCGAAAACAATATTTTTTCGCTCCGAACTTCTTCTTGATCAATGGTATATCTTATGTAGCTCTTATATCATAAAACACTTTAGATAACATCATTTTTATCTCCATATGACATTAAATTATCATCTATGCTTCGTTTAATTTTCATGGATCATCCATGCTCTAAATAGCCTTAAAGCATCGGTTTAGCTTCAAAACAACTCCAAACGTTTTTGAACATCAATTATCTAATGCACGTGAGCATTACAAAAAATCATCGAAATCATCTTCAAGGATCACCAAATCATCGCACTTCATCTCGATTATCTACAAACCTTTTCTATCCTTTTGCACTAATCACCAAAATCCGCTTCTCTCGGACAAATTTATAATAAAAACACACAAATTACAGTATCCAACCTCCAAAATATAAACTAAATTAAAAACACAAAATAAAAGACTCAAACACAACAAACAAAAAGTTTAACATAAATAAAACATGAGTATTTTTACATTCATCATAAACACACACTGTTGTATTCTCATAAACTCACAGAGAAAATTTTCTTTACCGGTACAACAACTGAAGGATACTGCTTCTTTTATAGAGGACTGAGAGCATTTATCCCTTAATATTTTACAGTTATGAGTGGCATGTTTGGTGGAATCTTTCTGAGTGGGGGTACTTGTGAGTGGGATCTTGTCATCTACCACTATATTATTTAACTATTAGAGAACTATCACGGCAAGCAAGTTGACTTGCATGGAATTCAAAGATAATAACGTGTAGCTAATTGATCGTTATAAATCTTTTTGTAAAATATCCTGATACTAATACATTTCATGCAGGACGGAACTACCTAAACACCTTAAAAACAACAATGTTCTAATCTTCGTCAATCCTGATATCGAGAAATCAGAGAAGTGCAATCAATGAACTAAATCGACGGAGGAAATTAGGTGCTGTTGTAAAAGGAAAAATTCAAAATGATGAAACAATGGAACAACTCAAAATAAAAAGTAGAAGAACTATTGTAGAAATTTTAGAATATACTCTAACAAATAAGGTGAGAAATAACCTGTTGTTAAAATTGAAACAATGAGTATTGATAACATGTACAAAAAATAATCTTCTAACGGGTGAAAGTGTTTCATTTTGTGTTTTCTTTTTTTCTTTTTTTGGTTGTGCGATGCAACCATTATTAAGCTCTATGAAATTTATCCATGATACTGCAACCATTATCAAATTGGAAGATGACCAAACACATCAAAAAGAAAAAGGAAATGAAACTCAAAACATCGAACACATGTCGACAGATTTATAGTCACCTGGCCTCGCGACCTTGACGAACGCCCAAATCTAGTGGCCACAGATGGGAGGAACGGTTAGGGTTCCAGCGAGAGGAGATGGGAGATGAAGGAAAGAGGCACAGTGTTGCTATGTTTTGTGGAGAGTGTTGTGTTTTGTTTGTGCTGGTTTTCTAGCTAAGGTAGAAGAGAGGACGAGGTCTGGTTGAAAAAAAGAATCAAGAAAGAACAAAAAAAAAAAAAAAAGGAGACACTAGTGTGGGGTGAAAAAAAAACGTGCACGCGAAACTTGAAAAGGCGGTACGAAAAAAAGCTAAAAAGGAGGAAATTGTTGTTTAAAAATAAGAAAGTGGCAACAAACGTGCAGGAGTGTTTTTTTTTTTTTTTAAATAAGGGTATTTTTTGCTAAAAACAAAAAATGAACTTGTTTTTTTTTTTTTTTGAAAAAATAAATCCCAACAATGTCAATTATTCCCCAGCAGGGGTCGAAGGAGAGCGGTGGAGTACCATTCAATTTTCCGATGTTGAACTCTTCAAATTATACGGTATGGGCAATAAAAATGCTGACGATCCTAGAGCCAGGAAGTTTGGGAAGTAGTCGAACCAGAAGAGGAAGAGGAGGTCAATCCAAGAAAGGATACGAAGGCGCGTCCGTACATCCTCCAGTCAATCCCTGAAGATGTTTTTCTTCAAATTGCAAAGAAGAAGACGTCGAAAGAAATTTGGGAAAGTTTGAAGGCGATGTACCTAGGTGCAGATAGAGTGAAGAAGGCACGATTGCAGACATTAAAAAGTGAATTTGATGTTCTGTGGATGAGAGAACAAAAGTCTATTGACGAGTTCGTCGGAAAACTCACTGGCATGTCCAACAGATTTTCCAACCTTGGTGCAGATCTTGGCGATGCCACACCAGTCAAGAAGCTACTCGACTGTGTGCTAGACAAATACTTCACAGTCATTACCGGGATCGAACAATTTTTCGATCTTGAGACAATGCCGTTCGAGCAAGCCATAGGACGATTGAAGGCGTTCGAGGAGAGAGCTCGACTCCGCGAGAACACCGATAGTGGTGAGAGTTAGCTCATGTTCACTCGTAGCGAGCGGCAGGTACCCCAGAGGAGCAACACACGGGAAACTTCGTCGTCTGGACAAGGATGTGAATCCAGTACCTCAGACCTAGGTAAAGCCAGTGACGTGAACGAGATCTCGGAAGGAGTAATCGATGTGGCAATTATACAATATGTCAGGAAGGTGTGGGAGGCACCGGCAACAGCAGCCATGAAAAAATCATATTAAGTGTTTCAACTGTGGAAAGATGGGATACTATGCTTCTGAATTTCGTGAACGAACGGTGGAACGACGAGAGACATGACACATGTGCAGCCCCCGATGAGCCAACATTATTGTTTTCCGTGTTTCAGGAGGAGACACGAGCTAAGCAGCAAGACGCCCTACAACACAGAGAAGGAAGGGTGCTCTAGTTCTTTCACGAGGACGAGGTGAAGACAACAGATAAGAATATCTGGTACTTAGACAACGGTGCCAGTAATCATATGACAGGTCATCGAGAAATGTTCCAAGAGCATGATGAGAAGATCACCTATTGTTTTCCGTGTTTCAGGAGGAGACACGAGCTAAGCAGCAAGACGCCCTACAGCACAGAGAAGGAAGGGTGCTCTAGTTCTTTCACGAGGACGAGGTGAAGACAACAGATAAGAATATCTGGTACTTAGACAACGGTGCCAGTAATCATATGACAGGTCATCGAGAAATGTTCCAAGAGCATGATGAGAAGATCACCTATTGTTTTCCGTGTTTCAGGAGGAGACACGAGCTAAGCAGCAAGACGCCCTACAGCACAGAGAAGGAAGGGTGCTCTAGTTCTTTCACGAGGACGAGGTGAAGACAACAGATAAGAATATCTGGTACTTAGACAACGGTGCCAGTAATCATATGACAGGTCATCGAGAAATGTTCCAAGAGCTTGATGAGAAGATCACCGGGGAGGTGAGGCTTGACGATTGATCGGGATCATTTTTACATGAGTTCATCTTTATTTTACTTAGCAAATTTTTGATAATTGAATGTAAAAGCTAAGTATATGTTATTAAAATGCACAAATTGAATTCATAATCTCATGTTCATAAAATTGATGATATAACAAAATAATAGATGTTTTTCTATTGAATATTTACAGGGATAAGTTGCTGGTCCAAATACAAAATCAAATTCGGCCCAACAGCAAAGCCCAACCCGAATCCAGGTCCTAAACTATTTTGGAGCCCAAAGTCCAATCCAACAACAAAGCCCAAGCCCAATACATTTCTTCTGGAATGTACACCCACAGATTTATGGCCGCCGCCAACCACAACAAAACAAGGGATAAATTCAACCACAGATTTCGACCATAGATTTCGATGAGGTGTGTTTGAATTTTCCAAATTGATGTGCTGAGATCCATCTATGAAAGGAGATATGTATAGAGAGCTGAAGGATATAGAAATACAGATATAGAGATATACAAAGAACATAGACACATATACATTAGATTGTAAATCAAAGAAAGAAAACCATGCATTTCGACGAAGGTGAGGCTCCTCGTTGCGGGACGACGCCGCGACAACTAGTATAGCGACTGTGGAAGGCGACACAACGGAAAGACAAGGCGCTGGGCTGTGGTGTGTGGTCATGTGCATGGCCGCGTGAGGGAAAGAGAGGAAGGCGCGGCCAAGGAGATTGAAGAAAAAGAAGGCGACGGTGCTTGGTGAAAGGGAAGGAAGGAGGTTGCGGGAAAGAGGAGAAAGAGTAAAGAGAGAACTAGGGTTTGAGATTTGGGTTTGGAGGCCCAATATCCAAATTCCAATTCGGCCCATTATTTATTTCATCCAGCCCAACATCATCATTTCGGCCCAACTCATAATCCAACTTAAAATTGGTGCACTTTTTCCTTATTATTTCATGTTATTTGTTTCAATGAATGATATGTTCTTTAATTATTAATATCATGAACTAAATATTAAAAGGCTAAGGTAAAGGTTTGTAAATTCATAAATATGTATTATTATTAAATTATGATTAATATAGCTCATGATTAAGTGGTTATTACGTTCTTAATGCTTTCATAAGATTGATAATCTTTTGAATGATATATGCCGTACAATTGAGACCGAAAGGAGATATTGTATGAATGCTCAAGTAATAAACACCGTGGATTAAGTTGATATAGAAATATATAACTTGATACATGCAGCAGTTATAGCATAGATGTCATATTCCTATGTCGAAAACTAAAAGGATTTCATAAAACTTAATGCATTAACGTTTTTCTAAATTCATATTAGAAATAATATGGGTTGTTAAACAATAATAGTGTTAATATTGTTCGAGAGAAAATATTAATGGTTTAAGGAAATACTGTTGTTACATGAGAATATAAGTAATAACCACAATAATATTACATTGACATTAATTTACAACCTAAATCTTAGACACTTCTCACTCATTATATCTAATCTATATTAATTAGACAATCACCACTCATTTCATTGTCTAGATAAAGCAAGGATAACATAATTTCAGTAATTGTTTACATAATCCCTGTGGGTTCGACAATCCGATATTTATTTACCAATTATTACGCGACCAGTGCACTGCTGTTTACCAGTTGAAAAATATATTGGTCAGCGATGGCATAATCGTTCAAGTCATGGGCAAAGGAACGGTCGTGTTCTAGTGTAAGAATGGAGATCAGTATATCCTCCATAAGGTATACTACATTCCTAAACTTTGCACTAATATCATCAGCCTTGGACAGATGACAGAGAATGGGAGCGAAGTGAATATGGTGGAAGATGCCATAAATGTGTATGACAACGGCAAGTTGTTAATGTTCGTAAAGCGCACGTCAAATCGTCTTTACAAGATTAGTTTGGAGTTAGCCAAACCAGTCTATCTCCTAGCAAGCTTTGGAAAGTCGAAAGGTATGGTAGGCGGAACAAAGTCAGTCGATGGTGTAGGTTACTCGCCACTTGCAACAAAAAAGACAAGTCCATCTAGCATGACTTTGCGCATATCATTACAAGTTCCCAACACCGACAATGGTGAATTCCGACTATGACGATGGCGAGATCGTCTATAAGCAAGGATGAGCAGACAGCACAGAGGCAATGATAGCCACCACATCAAATAGAGCACTTTCATCGATCCACAATATAATGTGGATCTGGAACGCAAGAAGCATGGTGCCTTGGAAAGAGAAAAATGGATCATTGCAAAAGATGACATCTCCTGTAATAGGGATGAGGTTGGGAACCTCATTGAGAGCAAGGTATCCAGCGTGGAAGAAGAAGCAGATGGCATCCATGTCAGGACAATAGAAAAGAATGAGACGCTGAAAGGTATGCTGGAAGAATTCATGAAGGTAGGAAAAGAGCGAGAAGCTCTACTAACCAATCTTCAAACAAAAATGAAGGGTCTCGAAGAGAAGTTCACAAGAACACAGAAGCAGAAAAGACCGACACATTGGCATTATGCGAGATCGAGTTTATGGCAGCCACTGCAACAACATGCCAAGGTTTTTTTTGTTAAGAAACATGCGATGAAGCCTCGTGATTTGGAGCCATGTCAAGATTAGGAGGGAGTATGTAAGCCGTAATCTTTGAACATGGCAAGGAAAATTGACTACGCCAAGGGAAAAGTACGCCAGGAAAAGTAAAGCCACCTTGCACAGTGTTTATATTAGGCAATGAAAAAGAAGAAAAACTTGCCTTTGTTTGTTTTGTTAGGGAGTTCGCCGTCTTCAATCTGCTATAAATAGTTTGTTAGGTTGATTGTAAAATTATAACTCAGGAGTAGAGTTTGTAAGCTCAGGGGTAGAGCTCAATAAAGAGTAAAAATAAAAAACGGGAAGTTTTCCCACCAATCCATTTGCCTCACAAACACCACCAACACGATCCTAAAACCAACAAATTTCGATGCCCGATTGAATACATATATACGCTCGATCTGAGAACACTACTATGTAAATAATGTACTGTAACATTAACAAATTTCATACATCACAATGAACATAAAGCTCCGTAAATGGCTCAAAGTTCTTCTATCAAGGTCAGTTATCTACAAGCCAACTCTTATTAAATACAACAACAATCTGAACCGAGGCACGAGTAATAAATTGTAACCAACATTGAACAGAATTCTTAGTCCAATGAAGAACTCCTGAAAGCTATCCATAGATCATATAGAAGAGTCGTTCCCTAATTCGTGCCAAAGGACCAAAATTTCTTACATGTTCTCCAGATGCAGCCCACAATACTCAGTTCAATCTTTATGGTTGATTGAAATACAGCCTTGGCACGTACCTAATTACTTTGTCGTATCTGATTACTTTGTTAACCATCAACCGATACGGATTAACTAAACACCATGACAATAGCATTGTAACACAAGCCATCATCAACATGCAGATGGCCATCACTAACTTCATCATCGGGAGAATAGTGGGCCCTTTATATAATAAAACAGTGCGTCTTATTTTAAAAAAACCATACAATTCTAAACAGTGCGCTTTCATCAAATGAAATAGTGCGCCTTACAAAATAATAATAATAATATGGATAAATTCAGTGTGTCTTCATCAAAATAAACAGTAGTGATCCATTTATTGATTTTGGCTTGTACACTTTGTTGTTGGCGTTATTGTTGAGAGATTTCTTCAGTTTGTTGCAGATGTGAGACATTCAGCTGAATTCACACAAGTTTTCCATATCAGCTACGTATTTTGCATATGCCCACTTCATTGATGCCTTCGATATGGAGATGAAGTGCATGTTCATAACATACAACACTAGCAGTTTGTTGTAGATATACGACGTCGAGTTGAAGTCACACAAGCTGTCCATATCAGCCACGTAGTTTTTATATGCCCACTTCATTGATGCCTTCGATATAGAGACGAAGAGCGTGTTCATGACATACAACACTAGCAGTCTCGTGGTGTCCTCATAGTCATGCGGCTCTTGATCTCTTGTTGCTTCGATAACTGTTTCGTGCAATTTGGATGTCGTCAATTCTCTTACATGTTTCTTTCCTTGTTTACGTTCTTTCGCAAATCTTCTTTTCAGAAACTCACTTGGATTGATTATTTTTAAATCCTCATCATTTATTTCATATGTCCCATTAACAATTTCGAATATGAGCTTGATATCTAACGGTGCTATGTTGAAGTCTTTGTCTCCGAAAGTGAATGAATTGTCTCCTTGGTTGTAGTTCGATACAACCTCTCGAATGAACTTGTCACTCTTTCTGCAATCTAATATAGTAATGTTCTCTTTCAGAATCACATCAAACAATGTCCAAAATAGCGTTCTCCTAAACTGTACGTTGTGCTCGTATGTGCATCGGAATTCCTGTTCCTTTTTCAAAAGCTTAATGAGGGCTGCTAAGTTGCTTTTGTATTGTGTCATTTTTCCTATTTCATTATATAAATAAGGAAAACAAACATATTAAGAATCATTTTTTTTTAAAGATGGCAGTGCAACATTGTTAAATAAACAATTAGTGCATCTTTATTAACAAAATAGTGCATCCTAATAAATTAATAATCTATGTCCTTGAATGATAACCAATGTGCCTCATTAAAATGCATGTTTACTTTGGTATTGAAACAGTGCACCTTAGTAATTAGACCATTGCATCTTTGACATTGAAACAGAGTGTCATGGTTAAATTATGATACAGTGCATCTTTGTGTTTTGAAATAGTGCTCTCTGTTAATTTACAACTAATGAACAGTGCGTGTTAGGATATTAATGTTAATGTAATTGATTATTACACAGTACGTCTTGTCATTAAGAAATAGTGAGTCTCATTTATGCTTCGATAATACGAAATAGTACGCCTTAATGAAACAGTGATAATTAACATTCTTTGCAATATATTATTAATTAGTATGACATCAAAGAATGAATTTAGAGTTCGAATACATATCAAACTTGAGGTTTGGGCACGACACACTATCTTTTATTTTTCGGTTATTTAATTATTTGAATATAAAAAATGGCAAATTATATCGATTGAATTGATGTATTTGTTGATATATATATATATATCAATTGAATTTAGTTTTCTTTTATCAAATTTCAAGAACAAACCCTACATTATTTATTTTATCTGTTTCGTTTGGATTTGATGATGAATTTAGTGCGTCTCTTAATTATGTTGTGATGAATCGTAGTTGATCCTTGATTTGAGTTTGGATTTGGCAACGGATTTGAGTTTATTATTGATTGTCGAATGGATTCAGTGCGTCTTGATTGTTTGTAATGTTTTTGGTTTGCTAATGGTGGGTTTTGATGATTTTTATTTGGGATAACGGAAAATTGTTCTTAATGAGAATTATTTTTCGAGTTTGTACGTTTTTAGGAAATTTTTTCGATTTTTATATTTTTTTAGGTATTTTCCTTGTAATTTATATATTTTAATTGAATGCGTGTTGGTCGAGGGTCAACCATTATTTAATAAAAAACAAAATTTCACAAAATTCATATGGCATAATGAAATATATAGATATTTTACTATTTAAATTGTATAGATGAAGTATTTTTTTTATCATTACATCAAAATGTAAATATTCTCTAAGAGATTCCGTGAAATAGGTTTGAAGTTATTTCTTAATGGATCAATATTTCTTTGTAGCTTAAACTATTTTTATTATCTTATGATATTTTTATAAAAAATATGAATCATTCATAAAATATTTAATTTTATATTTACATGTATAAATATTATATTTTTTTTTATAGAGAGAGTAAAACTTAAAAAGAATCAATTTAAATTTTAGGAGCAATTGATGATGCCATGATGGAGTGTTTTTGTTGTTAGATATTGTACAAAAAGAACACTTTTCATCACATATTCCCAGCAGGCAGCGGCAACCCTTCTTTCCCCGAAAAAATCAAACACTCCAATCCATCAAATGTTTGTCGTTTGCACTTCGATTTCAACATAAGATTTACCCCAAATCACCACAAAACCCTAGATTCCCATTCCCCCATTTCAATTTCCAAAACACTCAAATCACTGACAACATACCATAGAGCAACACAACTACTCTAAATTATACCCTTTTGGTCCAATTTCGACCCGACCCGTTTTGGGTCTGTTAATTTGTCGACAACACAGCACTTTTTTGCCCATCTGGGTTTCAGCGGGAGATTGAGGATTAGCTTTTTATGAGGTGATTGAATGGTTGTGGCTTGTTGTGGTTGCTCTTTTTTAGGGTTTTTGATGACTTATCAATAATAATAATAATAAAAGATTTGATTTTTGGATTTGGGTTTGTGTGATTTCAGCATTGGGGTTAGTCTGTTTGTGGTGATGAATATTTATCTAATGTTGTGTTTGAACTGAAAAAGATAGCGATTTTGGGTAAGAGTGAATTGATTTGAGGTGCTGTTGAGTGTAAGTGATCCGATTAGTGAGGTGGGTATTGGTACCATTGAGATTGAATAGAACTCGGTTGTGCTATTTGCTTCAAGGGATAGCTTTCGTCTCGAATAAATGGTTGTTTCAACGAGGTGTTGAGTGCTTGAATTGCATTTTCATTTGGTAGGATTTGCTGGACATGGCGATACCATGGACTTTGATGGTTCATGTACATGGTTAGTATGAAAAGTTGATGTTTCTCAGATTCCTTGTGTTTCTTATGGAATCCGTAAGATGCCAAGTGAACCTTCGTTTATTGCAAGTGATCATGTGGTATTATCTATGAGAATGCTTGCTTTGTCAATTGAGTAAAAGCTTATAGCTTTAGGGTGGCGTCTACATTGAGTTTGATGTTGGACGATTATTATTCATTCCTGTCTTCTTTCTTTTAAAATTTTTCAGATACACGCCCTGATTTGATCCATTAGAAGAGTTTGTCACTAAAAAAGTGGATGAAGCAAAACAATGCATTCCAGTTTCATTGAGAAATGAAGACTCTACAGGTGGTTTTACTGGTTCTCTAGCTTTTAGGCATGCTTAGGTTTGACAAAATTTAACTAGCAGGTCATGTTATATAAGAATGACGGTGAGTACTTTGATTTAGTGCACGAAGTGGTGTTTCTGGACAATTGTTATTTTGCATGAAGGTTTTTTATTTTTTTATGAGTAAAGCAGAGTCGGTTTTATTTTGGCCCATAACATGTCGTTATGTATGGAAAAACAAGCTTGGTCCATTGGAAAGACAATGATGCCAAGAGAGTGTGGTTATATTTGAGTACCAGCGTAAACATTCCTTCGTTCTGCAGTGTGAGACTGCATAAAAAAATTTTAGACCAAAAAACAAGAATAAAAAATTAATGCAGACTTGGTTGTTAACGGGAGCATCACTTGACCTTATACTGCTCATGTGGTCTTGACCATGAAATCAACTAATTTCATCATGTGCATGAAACAAACGTATCCTGCAGGAATCTCAAAGCCCACCTGAAAAGCAGTCCTCAAACCAAGCATCCCATGAGTCTCAGAGTGACCAACAGAATAATAACGCAGAAGCTCCTGTTCAGGGCTCAGGTTCGGTATCCGTCTCGAGTAATGATGGAAGGAAAGTTTCACGTGAAGATATCGAACTTGTGAGATCCTTTCTTTGTTTCTTAATGTTTAATGACGAGTATAGCGGTTGTTCCTAACATTGATAACGTGTTTGACACAGGTCCAAAATCTAATAGAACGTTGCTTGCAGCTGTATATGAATAGAGAAGAGGTGGTAAAGACACTCCTTACTCGAGCCAGGATCGATCCTGGGTTTACCACTCTTGGTATGAATTTGTGAGTTGGTAGAAGCACAAGTTACATTGCCGTCGTGATCATAAATGAATTTTTTGCTTTGTACTGGAAGTCCTTGTATTGACTGAAAAGATTATTCCCTAGTGGGTAAATGGATCATTAAAACTCTAGCCTAGTTTTGATCTGATATATCAGTTCCCAAACACCTTTGCTTTCTCTATATTCTCAAGGCAGCTTGTGCAACAATATTTCTAAGAGATGTTTCTGGTCTTTCAATTAGTGTGGCAGAAGCTGGAGGAAGAAAATGCAGACTTTTTCAGGGCCTATTACATCAGGCTGAAATTGAAGAAACAGATTATTGTGTTCAACCATTTGCTTGAGAATCAGTACCATCTGATGAAGTTCCCTGTCCCTCCGAAAGTTCCATTAGCCCCCATCCAGAATGGACTCCACCCAATGCCAGGTATATCTCATTGTCAATCCCTTTGTCTTTTCTCCGAGACTAGCAGCCTGATAGTGTTTTTCAAATTAGTAATTTCTTCAGTCAAGCAAATAGACAATCTTTTGCAAACATGGTATTCCACTCTAGCTGAGCGAAAACAATTCAGATCAGTAACTCTGCAATTAAAGTCAACTCTGATTCAGGTTCCTATTCCAAATAAAGGGAATCTTTCTCCGACAGATTTTTCTTTTTAAAATGTTGAATCCACTGTTCTAAATATCCCCGATATGAGTCGATATATCATTTTGGGTAGCCCACCGATACGATATTGTATAATTAATCCGATTTGTAAAAAAAGGTTAATATCACCCAATATATTTCTCAAATCCGATATATATTTCGATATAGCATTATATCGTCCGATATAATGTTTTTTTTTATCATAGTCTATTTTTAGGGTAAAAAAACGTTTTTAAAATAATTCTCTTTAAATACATTGAAAAACGTTTTTTGAATTTTTTTTTCAAAAGTCATATTGGATCATAGTCTATTACAGATACATATTCTCGCAAGCGTCCAAGAATTCTAAGGAAAAGGGCATTGGATCATCACAAGATTCATGAGAATGAGAAGTGGAGCCTGACATGTCACTCGTTGATGATTACAAATCATCGGAGTTGGACGAAATTGATTGAGAAGAAATGATTGAAGATGAAGATTAGAGTAGATTTTAATCTTTATTTCATAACACGATATTGTTTTAATGTTTTTAATATTTTATGTTTAGGTTTTGCATATTTTTCTATGGTTTTTTAAACATTTCACTACATATTTCATTTTCTTATATTCCTATCCAAACTATATCCGACATTGATGCATAATGGGATATGTCGTTCGATATCCGATATATTCTGATATCCGCTATCCGATTTTCGATATTCGAGATCTAGAACCTTGATTGAATCTACTATGGCACAATATTTTTTTGTTGTTATCTTGGTGTATTACTCTGCATGGGCTACTGGGTATCTTACAAATACATGCTTTTACAATTTATAATATCTTGTTAAATTCATGCAGTCAACAACATGCCTATGGGATATCCAGTCCTGCAGCCACCTCCAATCCCAGCTACTGGCCAACCCCACCTTGATTCTATGGGCCACGGAATATCAAGCTGTCATGTCGTGAATGGAGTTCCTGCTCCAGGCAGTTATCAACCTGTGAGAATCAACTCTGGGAACGAGTAAGTGTTTCTCAGTCACTCCCTTACTCGAGATACTCTTTCACACCATCATTGTGATGCATTTGGAGCCATATTGTTTCTCTTATGGCTCTTGATAAGATGCTGAAATGTATGCATAACTATTCAACAACTCTATTGATGTGAGGTTACTGTTTTCTTGCAAGAATGGCGATGGAGAATAACGCTGTTGGTGCTGGGCAAGCGATGCTGCCTACCACTGGCATGTCACTGATGTCATCCATGTCAGATATGCCAATTAGTACTACATCAGTGGCATCAAGCGGCCATTTTCCTTTTACTGCTTCAGAGATGACTGGCATGGGTGTAGACACCTCAGCACTCGACGCAGTATTTCACACTGATGTGGCACAGCTTCCGCCTGATGGCGGTGCTGGTAATTCTAGAGATTCGCTGAGGTCATTAGCTCAGCTCCCTTGGAATTTCAGCCTTTCAGATTTAACAGCTGATTTATCAAACCTGGCAGGTATGTTTTGTTTCCCTTATTTTTCCTTTTTCTTTTATTGCATCCAACAGCATTTCAATCTTTACACCAAGATGGTGGTTGATGGCTTTTGTTGAATTTGCCTTGGTTCCATTATCTGCCATGACGCTTAGGGTTTTTCTATTTTTGTATCTCATATCCTTGTTTTTCGCTTTATTTTCCGATGCATGTCTTATGTATTATTTTCCTTCGCAGATCTTGGACCGCTTGGGAACTATCCTGGTTCGCCATTTTTACCTTCTGACTCGGACATCTTACTAGATTCTCCAGATCAGGACGACATAGGTATGACAACAAAGTTCTTTTTTCTTTTTCTCTTTTTTCACAAGTGATTATATTGGATACTTCACTGTGCTGATCTATCTGAGATTCTCCATACCTTGGGATGTTCCCCATCTGTCGGTTTTCTATATTGGTGCTAGTGTTGGCTTGGTTCAGTCGTGAACTAACCTGAATCTTTGTTTGAGTTTCAGTGGACGAATTCTTTGTAGATTCCGTACCCGGTCCACCTGTACAGTCAGACGAAGAGAAGCCGTGAATGCAGCTTAAGCACCTTGTCATCTTTTGATCTCCTTCCAGGGAAAGAGTGCATCGACTGGTGCGAAACTCGGCAAGGTATCATATCCTGGCATGCAAGGAGGCCGCCAGCGATTTATTGTACTACTATGTTCGTTGACAAAACGAGAGTCAGAATATTTGATGACAATGAGAACTTGACATTGTTGTCAGTTATCATTTGTACCTTGACAAAACTTTGATGAGAGACAGCAATTTCACCTTGCTAGCATCTTTGATCTCATTTCAGATACAATTGTTATCATTGTATGCATATATCCGTCTATTACATCAAACGAGATCAATTTGGAGTGACTTGCTCATCATACCGAAATATACTTAATGATAAAACATAACCGCTCAAACCCAAACCTATAGTAAATAACTGGAGTGACTCATGGTTCTGGTTTCTAGCTCTAACAAATGCTGGTTTCACTCCGAAAAGCCAAAGCTCCGGCCTAGATAGATGCTTACACTCGCAGCTGGAGTGATAACAATACTACGGAAAAACAAGACTTCACATCCGAGGAGTCACGTTCTCTGTTAAATAATGATTCTAGAATACATTATTGCCATGCCCTATGCTACAGAGTACTAAATCAATCTGACTGGTCTAACAGCAGCCACGACGTCCAATCACGCTTTATTTCTGATCCGGTCCATCATCGCTTGCTTTTCTTTCTCCCCTTCACTTGTTTCTCCAAATTCTTGATCCGCTGTTGGAGAACCGTATGCGACGATGTACCTGCGATGGTTTTGGATTGGTCGAGTGGCGGTGAAGTAGGCTTTGTTCGTACAGCGTTGGACTGATTCAATGCCGGAACCTGTCGTGGTTCCGAGCTCGCTGGAACTGTTGGATCTGGAAGAGCCAGGAACTTCCTCACTACCGGTACTTTAAGAGCTGGAACAGAAAAGCAAAACTTGTCGCTTCATCCATGATTATCTCCACATTAAAACATTTCTCGCAAAGAATAAAGAGAGGCAGTGCCTTAACATCAACAGGGGGGGGGGGGGGGTTCTTTTTTCTGGACTTTTAGCAAGTAATCGAGACAGAGATACGGAAGACTGACCTGATCCATATGTTAATGAGAACAGATTAGAAGTGATCCAATAACAGAAGAGGGCCTGCAAGAATATAACTGCTTTGATCATAATGTTCCCCAAAAATCTTTTAACTCCACAGGCACAGGTTAAAGACCTTGGGACATACCTGGGGAAAACTGGCCGTGAGCGGAATAGAAAGAAGAGCAAGGCCTCTGGATAAGTTCTTTATTAACCCAGCGGACGAATTGACTTCTAATCCATCTTGCATGTTACACTTGAAAATAGGACGATGCGTCAACAATCAATATCAAGTCATCAAAGAAACGGAAAAAAAAATAAGGAACTGTGTACGTTAATGTGCAAATTACAGTAGAATGTATGAGATCGGCCCAAGAAAACCTGGATGAGGCAAAGAAAACTACCAACCTCAACAACCACCAAGAAAGACAGGGCCGCTAGAACGGGCAAAGCGTACATAGCATCAGGAGTTGTGAGATCGGTAAACCAGAATACTCCACCAACTTTGAAAGACGGCACTTTCTCTACCATGTTCGAGATCTAGAACACAAAACAATGGCTTATATAGAAACAAGCTAAACAAGAAAGCGACAATGAGAAGCAAAAGAATCTGGGTATTTCTCACCGCAAAGAAGAAGCTGATGAATATGGGGCCTTGAATTATAATTCCTTTCATTGGCGAAAACATACTCACGCCTTGCCTGCCATGATCATCACCAATACAAAGAATGAGGACGTGGAGAGATCAGACACTAGGCATGGTATATAACACACGGTTATCAAAGCATTCATGATCTGAAAAAAATTGCTGATCGTTCCAATGATTTCCTCCATACATTACAAATGATCAACTACAAGGATGAAGAACCAGTTCAATTAATCAGCCAATATTTAAGCCAGGTATAAATTTTCAAGCTCATAATTCGGCAGTTCCAAACTTACTCTTTAAACAAAGCATTCATTCGCTTTTGTCCTGCCGCCACAGCTATGGGATCCATACCCTACGAACATAGCAATAGCATTCATATCCATGTTATTTTCTCTATGTAAGGACAGGAAAAGAAGGGCAGATGCAGCATGGATATATAAGCAAGACTTGACTTTTTTTTTTTCTTTTTTGAAAGGTAAGCAAGACTTAACATTAGTCAACATGCAATCACGTATTTATAACACAATACTATGTTACCCTCATTATAAAATCTCAAGCATATGCTAAACTACCAATGAGTAGTATTTGTTTCTCAATACTAGTAATAGATTTATAGTAGCACTAGAAACTATGAAGAGAGTGTCATACCGTTGCCTTCATTTCTTGTCTAATCTCCTCCAACTTCGGCCTTATTAACTGCTCAGAAATGCATTGAAAATCAGATGGAAAGCAATGAGATCAAGAATTAAAATCAAGTACAACTTGCAATCATCAGATTTAAAGCAAAAACATTGATATTGCAGGTTGGTTTAAAGATCAACATTTTAAGTCGACGAGATTTTCCAGGGGGGTTTTATGGAAGCTTGTAAGAGTACTTTATTAACTGGTATACGTGAAAAATGATCTTATTTTATAATTAAAAAAGATGTACTATTCAAGCTGCAACCGTTAATAATAAAAACCAACTTCAAAATTCAAAGCATCAGCATCTTAGAAAGACAAAGGACAATATACCAACCTACTCAGTGTTAAGCATGATTTTCTTTTGTGATCTTTTGGGGAAAACCCAGAGCCTGTGGATGATGGGATAAACTGAGTTGTTGTTTTTGATCTCTTAGGGAAAAGAACACTGATGCACAACATGCAGTCCAGGGGTATATAGGCACTGCGATGTAGGTACTGAAGATGTATTACTATTTACTAGATGGGAAAAAATGGGTGGATCATTGTTTTTTGTTTTTTATTATTCTTTTGCCAAAGAAAGAATAAGAACTCACAGCAAGTTTTGAATTGGCTTTGAGCTGATTGATAAGAATGGGAAGAGTCGCTGCTCGAATCAAGATGGTTGTCAATGCTATTGCGGCCCACCTGAAAAGGTAAATAGCGAAATAGATGACTCAACTTCCGAACATATTACAGATTTGGGGAGAAGCTTATCAATAAAACACATTTGCTGTCCTAAAATTTACATATGTGAACTCTAGTTCTATTCTGAACTCTAATCTCCTGTTTGGTTTAAGTCTTCACTTTCCTCCCATGACTAACGTCTAAGAGGAGGAAGGATGGGCACGAGAAAAGCAAGAGTTATAACCATTGTACAGATGAAAGCTAGGATACTGAACAGGGATAGAAGCTAAAAGGTTGAAACACAGCTAAAGAGATCATCACAACATTCAACTCAACAGACAAAGTGCAATACCAATTCAAGCCAGTAATTGAATGCACACCATCGATCAAGTACTGCAGCGCGGCCACTGGCATAGCCGAATCAGCAGCTGCAACAGCTACCTCATTGGCAATGGGAGCTTGTGAGGTCACTACGTCCATTGTTTTGTCAGTCAGAACCTCAGTAACATCCTTGATGTAATTGAGGTTATCAGCCCCTTCTCCTACAGAGGTTGACATGTATCGACCAAACGAGAGTTGGTGTCCCACTCCAGCAGGCAAAGAGAAGATAGAGTTATATCCTTTCCATGCAAATAGCAGGGAAGACGCTTGATTTCTTCTACTTATGTTGTGAATTTGAGCTTGTTGCTCGATATAACCACTAGTAGTAGGAGACTGGAAAGGCATATCAGGGTTGTTTCTATCATCACCGTCACCATGGAGAACAACGTGGCTGACTGATGGGCGGTACCACCCGGACAAGAGGCTGGCTCTAGTGATGACACTAGGTCTATATGCCATGTGGAAAGACGGAAAGCAAAACCTGCAAAAGTAATCACCAAAAATAAGCTACAAGAAAATTTGCAGAACTGGTGCATATATCAGGAGAGGAAAAAGGTACAGGGAAAAAGGTTCACTGGTCGATTTTCCCACATAGATAAGTACTAAAATTTGTGCACAAAGCTCAATGGGACACAAGAACAGAGATTGCAGCCACAATTTGAATCCATAATTCCATACCATTCAATACCAATCCTCACACTCTGACACTATCAAGTTCCTAGTAGAATCTCTGTTCTTACTACCCAAAAGCAAACCTCGAATGAAGAGAGAAGGATCCGAGCACACTTCATCGGAGAGAAAGGATCAAGAGGAAATAGTATAACTCAGGTTTTAGTATCAGGTTCTGCGACTAGCAACCATGACACAAAATGTGAATTAAAAAACCAATCACAAACAGAATTCGCTCCAATTTACTATCTAACCCACGCAACCTACATCTTCTAGGTTAGACCACCAATTATCATGGCAGAGACACAAACAAATCTGCACATAAGCAGCATCTCAACTGCGACACACAGACCTCAAAAATGAACTCAACCTCCTATTGCAAGCTATTCAACGTCATTTCAGCTTTTTTTTCTCAAGATTTATCATTTCATCAACAAACACAACCTCATCAATCAATACAACAAGCTTCCGATTACAAAATCGAAAACATGTCGCATCACACACTGAAATCAAAATGGCACCATACAAATCATCAACTTTCAACCCACCATTCTTCTTCTCATCACAATTCAGGCCCATGAACTGTTCGATGAAAGTCGACATAGAAAAACAACATCAACTTCAAGCACAAAACACCCACACAACACCCACCCACCAGATCAATTCAATCACACAATCAGAGTTGAACCGATAATCAGTTTCTGACAAATCAACTTGAACAAAAGGGCAACAAGCACACATCTACATATACAACCCCCAATGAAATCAACCAATCCACATCAATCAAAAGTTGTTGATTCGACCGAGAGAGAGAAAATCTCGATGGCCGGATACTCACCGTGCTCAATTTATAATATCATCAGTCTCCGTCGCTGGCGGCGGATTGCAGCGGCGAGACTGGTCTTGTTGCTCGCTTAGTGTAATCGAGTTCAGAAAATTGTGCCAAACCGGGTTCGAATGCCGCCGGGTCATTTCCTCGGAACTGGATTTGCTGCTGTAGGAAAAACAACAGCAAGGGCACAACAGTTTTCCACCCTTAGATTTTATGTTGGCCTATCAAAAATGAAAAACAACAGCCTTGATCAAAGGCTCAGAGGCCATACAGCGTTCTTGCTGTATTTTTCTTACAGCAGGCGATCCTTGTTCCATTTCCTTTCTGGTTAACATTAGTTATCACCGGACATCGACCGGACCGACTCCCCAATCTGGGTGAGTCATTGGTTCAATCAATTAAATCATTGTTTTAATTATTATAATATTATTTTAATTTATAATAATATTAATATATTATTTTAATTATTGGTGTACTTACTATCCTTAAGTTTGAATATACATTTCCATATATATTTTCTTTGTAGACTTTATGTGGTTCGCGCTTAGCCAGACCACAAGGAAGCTAAAATTCTGAGACGAGAAGTATTGGATCAGGCAACCGATATGTCGCGAGAACTTATGTTTTGAGGACCTTGTAAGAACTAATTTAGCCATTTGTGGGTGAGAAACCTGGTAGGATTGAACTTGAGCTACAACAGCTGCTGCGAGATCCTTATCGACATCACTTTTCCATCAGCTCCAGCCCTCAGGATATGGTACTTGACATGAAGACCTGGATCAGGAGAGACTGGCGATGTCATCAATATCGTCATAGTCTCAACTTCACTTTAATGGATTATAAACATATGGAATAAAGAAGCTGAGTTGATTACCATCGTTTGGTTGTAGCTTGGTGCAGACAGCAACAGCAAAGGGAGTGGTCATCACTTTTGGCTGCCAGTCGTTCTCTTTCGCGATCCAGGACTTGGTATCAAACAGGTCTTTCATGAACCAAAGCACGCATTTGATCAGACCAGGTGCAGGAATTCGAATCAGTGAATCACAACTGATAGGATTTCAGGTTAACGGATGGTAGAAATATGAGAAATCAGGGCGGTGGTGATGTGATGTCATACTTGCAGTTGATGAATCTCTGAGGTGTTTTAAATCGATTATAGTCCCAATCGATTTAAGCCGAGTAATGAGTACTCCCAGCTCCCATCTTGGAAGCCTTCACTGAGAAACAGCTCTATGTGCCTTACATCCAATGTTTGCATAGTTCCTGCATGAAGTTGGATTCTCAGGTTCCTAAAAATAACCATATAGCAGTCTACTTCGATTTGCATGCACATAGGTTGGTTCGGATACAAACTAAAATACTGTTGTTAGTACAAATGTTCCAGCAAGTTTTACTGATTATTGCAACTCCTCAAATATCATATGCATGTTTACCCTATAGCCTATCATAGAAAGGAATTCAACATGTTGTAATCACTATCCGCTTCAATATCAGTTTACAGAATTCTGTAATGTTTTTTACTAATAGGAACTGGTAAAAGTAGTTAAACTGAGAATTTATGAAGGCTAAGTCAGTACAAGGGCTAACCATTACAAGTGTTCAGGTCACACACGGGGAACGAACAAGCTGCAGATCTGAAATTATGAAACATATTTGAGATCAGAAATCCCACAAGCGCAATGGTCTATACAGCAATGAATCTGAAAAGCAAAATCAGGGCATTCGAGTTGAAGAAGGAAGTACCGGCTATCCAGATCCCAGTTTTAATGTTATTCAGAACGCATAGGCCATTGGTCTCCAACAACTTCTCAGTGTCATCCTTATCTGGAATTGCTTTCGGATAGATCAGACTATCAGCTAGTAGCGCTCCTGGTGAGTCCAAAGAGAACGCTCCAATGCGCATCCAGTCTAAATTTCGAGAACAAAAAACAGAAGCTGGTTAGTAATCTTCAAGCAAAGTATCAGTTGCTGCACTAATATAATGTTTATACTGTAACAATCGAAAATGAGGGATAAAGTATTTTCACCGATATGCTTCTCCTGCTGGCGGAACAAATATGAATGACTTCCATCTACAAGCAAGTTATCAAAGCAATGAAACCGAAATGAGCGCCAGATGGCACCAAAAGTAAAGATACTAATAATGATACTACAAATGTCATAATTTCTGGCCGTTACCAAAAGCAGAAGCATAGAGCTCAATCCACTTGACCGGGACTTTTCCAGGATCTGAAACTTGAAGATCGCGCAGGCACGCATATTTCCACACATAGTCTTCCATGACCACACGATTGAACCATTTACAGGTCACAGCAAGCATCACCATGCTCTTTCCATCCAAGAACTTGGTGATCTAGGTCCAGATATCTACCTCCCAGCTATTCATTAGCAAAATATGATGCAGTAATCAGCGTGGTGCAAATATATAGATCCAGTTGATGTTCAAGCACTGCTTTAAATCGAATAGGCTAGAGGATCGCATATGAATTGTCTAAGTGACTCATGTTTGGAATTCATCTCATGTATAGTCTAATACACTGATTCGGATTCCAATTTGAATTCGAGCTGTTAACACACACTGATTTAGATAGTCATGGATCATAGGAGCAAAATGCAGAAATCAAACCGAATCGTGAACAATTATAGCAATCAGAACACAAATTTCACCAAACAGGATCATGAGGCAACAATGTGCGTTGATCTGAAGCATACAACTAACGATCAACGGCAAACATTTCACTGTTCAAATAAGGATCAACACATCGAAACGAAGACAACGCTAGCTCGATCTGACAATTCAAATCGAAAATTCGGAGATCACAATCTCAGTTCAAATTCGAAATCAACAGCAACAGATACATTTCAAAAACTACTCCGATCTATCAATTCAACTCCACAGATCATGAATCAGATCAGGAAACCACACGATCAGGTCCTCAAAATCGACTCTACACAAATCAACAACTCAAACGATCTCACAAAATCCGAACCTAAATCTCACTCCAAGCAAGTTCGAGCATCAGATCGCACAATCGTAAACTCGAAACCGATGATTGAACTGTTAGAATATAAGAATATGATCGTTGTAATCGTCCTATAAATAAAAAGGGCTCTTCTATAGGATCTTACATTTATCATGGTATTTAGCACTTTGGCCCCTTTCATTGCCAAAAACACATGAAAACAACACAAGCAATGGCAATCAAGCTAGTTATATATAGAGAATCATATAAAACACTGCCCTTCAATGCCTAGACAAAGATTGTTTCCAGCTGACAACAACAGTCTTTAAATTCTTTTCAGACACAACGATTTTTTCATTTATCTATTCGCCGACTATCTAAGAACGTATACTTATGTGGAATACGACTTTTCAATCTGAACGTTAATTCGATGCATTTATGGACCTGTATGGTGGGAGTTAGGGAGTTATTTTGGACACTATGATGAAAGCGTATTTATAGTGAGAGTGTATGCAGTATGTGTGAGGAATCGAGTGTCTCCTTGCCATGCAAAAATGCGAGGCATTGGCGTCACGGGGGTTCAAAAAAAAATCTGTTTCTTTCTTATCTGACAAAGTACTTCGAGGGTCATGCATGATGTAACATATTGAGAACATAAGCCATGTGTTAATTATTCCTTATAAGCTGGGTTACACATGGCTCTTCCTCTCCCCTTGTTCTTCTCATCTCTGTGTGTTTTACATCTGATCATTTTGCACATAATTTTATTTGGTAAATGCTGTCACACATATCAAAGGATGAGTTCACACCCTTTGAAAAAATCTGCCGTTGATCATCATCCATTTTATTTACCAAGTTGCTTTAAGGTCACTCCCAACATTGAATGGATTAGTAGAATAGATCACATTTTTGAAGTTTAAATAAAATTATGTAAGCCCCCAATGAGCTAGAGCGCGCACTTCGCATGTGAGAGGCAAGGGATTCAGTTCACCGCACCTCCAAAGTTTTGGTCAATTTTTGATTTGATGACGTCTAAGCACCAGATCTGCACACCGCTTACGTTTTTCAGGGCCTCTGCAATAATGTCTTATTCGATATCATACAAAATATCATGTCATGACGAAATTTAAATGGTCCGTGAAGATCAACCGAAATTACGACGATCAACAATTCACTTCTGTCCATGAAGATCAATCGAAGCCAAGTAGGATCAAATGTTATTTTTAATGAATTCAATAGAGCAATGAGAAATCGATTGCATATATCATATGTATATAGTAGAGCAGTGCATACATATATGCACACAAACAAACTATAACAAATATGTGAATCTAACGAGGCAACGTGAACCAAAAAATCGTTTTGCGTCACTCATATCTAATGTAGAGTATGGAACCTCCAAAACAAGGATTCATATATCATACAGGAAACAACTAATCCTCCTAACCAAATGTAGAACATAAACTTTCTACTTAGACCACGCGACAGCATCAATCTCAGCTTGTGCATTCCTGTACAGCTCCAACCTCTTGCCGAGATTCTGTCGTCTTTGCATGATCGCTGGATCCTCGTCCAACAGTGACCCCAACAGCTTTGCCTGGAAAAATAACGCAAACAATCACGATGCAAAACATGCAACATTTATAATCTCATGATGTAGACAAGCACTAGGATGTCAGAACCCTCGCAAGATGTTTTCTCAAAGGAAAAGCAGTGTTTGTTCAAAGCAGGAAGGAAAAGAGTTGTCACCTCCTTCGCACCAAGCTCGGTTAAGAAATGATCCAGCAAGGTGCGTTTTGCCTCACGAACTTGGCAGTAGACGACGGACTTGGGAATGGAGTTCCGGAGCGTTGCACAGACCATGTTGACGTAGGACAAGACCGTACTTCCTGCTCAATAATGAAACAAATAGAAATTCTCTCAGCATCAACTAGCAAAAAACAACTAGAGTAATCAGCCTCCTTTTATGAGAAAAACCAGCAAAGCTTCCACAAGCAAGGAATATGTATGCCTCGCTATTTCCAGGACAAATAAGCAGAACGAAAAATGATAAGTAAATATTGAGGGCCATACCAATCCTCCGGAGGTACGAATCATTATATCGATCAAAAATCGAATTTGTTGGATTTCCACCCTTCTCGACATCTTGAGGAAGCTTCCTGAAAAATTCAACAGTAAGATAGCCATACTCCATGTCTACCAGCAGCACCGTAGCTTTCTTGCTTTCCTCTCTCATTCTCTCCAACGCCTCGCAAGCTGCATTGTTAACCTCGACTCTCAACGTGGGGTATTGCCTTAGTTCCTGAATACAAGGAAATCAACCACAAATATGACTTTTTAATGTCGTATCAATGGTCATATGTTATCTTTTAGACCCTCATTCAGTGTCCAAACAGCACACAGCAAATCACGTACAGAAAGGCAGAATAGTAACAACAAGGGTAATAAATAGGGTTTACCATGGTCTCATTTATAGATTTGCGAACCAAGTCCTTCAAAATAGCATGAACCTGCAAACCGAACACAAAAATCACACGATGAAAAAGTGGAAAAAATAAATCTAGTAAATGTTTGCTTCATCTTATGGGCAACTTTTGAAGAAAACTATGCGTGTGACTATTAAGCCTTATGGTCCACCAATCGCCTTATGGACGGCTAGGTGGGCACCAAGTCATGTCATTCTAGCACTCCATAGCGCATACCCCATATTGTCGCATTTCTGCCTCAACGACAAATATTCCCATCAAATTGGAAGTAACACTGAATCATAAAAGTGAATAAAATCCATACCGCATCAACAGCTGCCTCAGCTGGACCTCTGATTGAAGTCAAGCAAGATTCTATAAGGCGTCTATACCCTTGTTCAGGGGCTATCAGATGTGGTTGGTACCCATCTGCTTCAGTGATCAATTTTCGCACATTTTCCATCGAGAGCTGTTTGTCAAACTGCAGCCTTTTCAAAGCAGCCGGGAGTTGATTATCAAATACATTGTACACCTTGTCACCACCTGGCCGTCTGCAACATTTACATTACAGATTTATAAGAAGCCCCAAGAACATAATAAACCCCAAGAGTTATAAATACTATAAAAACCAAATTTCATTATAATTATACAACAGCAAAAAACATACATGCCATCAAGATGTTCTTTGAAAATCTGATCAAATTCACGACAGATTTCCACAATCATGAATAGCTTCCCCTGCGATGCAAGATATGGAAGGTAATTATTCTGACAACCGTAATCATTCAATGAAATTAAGGCTTAAGACATTTGTTGTGATACTCACTCCAGCATCAGTAGCAATAGGCTTCCCAAGGCGTTTCAACTCCGTTTCCAATTCAAGGATAGTCTTGTTGATAAGAGACTGAAGACCAGGGATCCGAGACTTGATGACACTTTCCAAATGCTGCAAATAGAAGATCCAAAACGAATGCAATTTCAAGAACCAAATTTTAACAAATCCGATAGGAAATATATTTTGGCCAGAAAAAGGCATTCTATCCACTATTTAGTGCATAACCATAAGGTACCTTCGACAGCATTTTGGCTAGAAACTCAGAACCCATTCTATGAGCAAGATGCTTGTACTCAGGGCTATTACTCCAGAACTCTCGCTCTCTACGTCGAGCAGCTATCATATCAACATTCTTGTTGATATCAGCTTGTGAGCGGTTGACAACACCAACCCATGGGTACTGCAGCTTATAAGCTCGGCCATCCAGTATCTGCAAGGGATCTCAAGTCAGGAGACTATTTACAGATGCAAGACGAAATGTTCTGATCAAAGTTACTCAAATGCACTGATAATGCACCATCAACATTGTCTCTTTCATAAAGTAAAAGGAGCAACAAAGAGAAACTTACATCTACGGCATCTGTGCCTTTATCCATAAGGTCAATCTTTGTTAAAACTCCAAAAGTCCTCTCTCCTGCAAGTTTACAAGAGAGAATTTAATCAAAAACACCCTTATTTTTTACTTTATATCACATCAACTCATCTCACAATTTTTCCCCCTTCTTTTCTTTTTCTCACTCCTCTCACTCAAACAAATCAAAGGATAAAATGATCTTTGCAACAAAAACCACCACACATTTGCAATTCCATTGGGACGGAAGTAGTACATGTTAAGCCATTTTATACTCATTTTTTAGATTATCATTATAGATTGTTAGAAAGATATTGACGAAAAATGAATGAACCAGCAGGGTTAGGATTCAGCTGCAGAGGGTCAATTGTCCCACAAGACTCTACAGATCAAACAGGTTTACACACCCTATGCTTGGGAAATGAACTCCAAGGCTAATGGAGCCGGATTTGTAGTATAAATTGAACCTCAAAGAGAAAGATCACATAAAATGGTTAAATGCACAGAAAAGAAATAACCTTTGGGGTCCACCTCGCGGGAAATTTTAATAGCGTCTGATGTTGCAAGATCTTGATTGGCTGGAGAAATTGCCAAAATGATACAGTTGGGCTGCAGGACGACGAGACAAATCACACTATGGAACAAAAATCCTACCACAGATAACTTCACAATAACTACTGAAACGTAGCATGGTATAAAAGCTACGTTGATTACAGGTTACAAACCTAAGAGATTCTTAATTCTACTACAGTTTTAAACTGCAACACTTAAAAAATATGGTGAAAATAGTTATTGGAAATTACCTTCTCAATAAAGGACCGCACCATATTCTCAATATCCTGGACAATGCTGTCAGGCTGACCCTCTGCAATATTAAGATAATCCAATGTCGATTTGTCAAAACATGCATGGAAATGATCTAGTCATGAACTGCTTCAACCAGTTTTGTACAGTCAATGTTGTAAACTCACCAACAGCTACTTTTGTAAGACCAGGAAGATCAACTAGTGTCAAATTGACAACTGCAACCAGAAAAGAAACAAAGAATAAGAAACACACTTATGCTGCAGCATGTCGCGACGGAGAACATAACCTTTTTTTTTACATAACTTCAATATCAAAGGGGATCTCAGCTATTAAAATGGAAAATGGAATCAGGGAACTACCGTTGGGTGAGTATATGCTCAAATGAATAGGAACACTGGATATTTGTTTGGATCGACCAGTCTCTCTATCAGTTTCATCTGCGATTTCCTTCCTCACCGCAGCTAGAAATTTAGCAACAAATGTTAGTCTCCAAAGCAATAGTCTTCATGTAAGGAAAATCTAGCGAATGGTTCACAAAGTGAGAGCACAAGAGTTTAAAAGGATTTCAAAAGAAGAAGTAATTAGAAGAAACTAAAACTGAAAATGACGAGCATACCAAAATCAGTAAACTTCTTCCTGGGGATGTGCATGAACTCAGCCCATTCTCGATTCTCATCAACCTTATGAAGTTGTAGAACAAGGGGCCGACGAGTGACAATTCCTACATTTCACATCAGTTAAGATTACAATGAAACATATAGCAAGAAAACCACCTAGAGGCAAGAAGTGCACATAGACTATATGCAACTTTTTTTGGCAAGTAGCAAAAAAATCACCTGATTATATAGTAGCAAAAAATCACCTGATCCACGGGGCAAAAAATCCTTCCCGACTATACTCTCCAGCACTGAAGATTTTCCCGAACTCTACAAATGAAAGACATTCCAACAAACAAATATCAGATGAAGGTTCAAGCCAAAATAAGCAGCCCACAAATTATTCAAAAGAGAAGGCATCTCCTATGAAGCAATGAAACCACCACAAAGGGATGTCATAGATGGCAACTTCTACACAATCACTACGAAACTCCCTCTTTCTTTCATCTGTTTATTTTGGATAACTTATCAGTTATCACCAAATCTCCTCATGCTCACCAACAAACAATGAACATGAAACACAGTTGTAAGCTACTGAAAAATGATTGTCGGTAACATCATTTCCACCTAAATCCGAGCAAAACCATCTATGAAACCGAAAACAATAATCCAATAATCGCCACAAACTCCAAATTCATCCCCAAAACAACAAACCCATCACTGAAAAAACCCTAAAGTCCAATCAAACCATAATCCCATCAAAACCCACAACTCCAATCAAATCAGAAACCCACTGAACTGATCGTCTCAGATCCATATCAACCCATCATCAAAACCCTAATCCCCAAATCCCCTCCAAATCAAGATCCATATTCAAATCCACCAAAAGGACAACGAGATCCGTCCCTCACCTGTCCACCAACAACAGCGATGGCCGGCAACGAGTCCCACAACGTCGGCAACGCGCTCTCCTCGCCGTAATCTCCCAACGCAGTGCAGGCTCGCTGGATCTTGTTCACCAACGATATCAGATTCTCCATTTCTCACTAATCTGTATAGAATCTGATTTGGTCAGATCTGGGATGGGTTTTTTTTAGAGGGGAGAAATGGGTTTGTTTGTGTGTTTTAGGGTATTTTTGAGTTTTCACTTTGGTACGGTGAAAAAATGAAGTTGAAAATTGAAATGGAATATGATTATTATGTGTTGGGTCCATGTATGTGTGTGGAGTGGCGCCATGGTGGTTGTAGGTTGGTGGGTCGGTGGAGTTCAAAATTTTGCCACAAAGTGAAATCGGCGGCGGCCTCCGGCGAGATATGAATAGGTATAGTTATATTAGGACATCGGAAAGAGGAGTGCTAATCACCCTTTTCTAATAATCCATGTCCCTATGATTTTTTCAATATTTCACAATTATCCTTCCCACCATAACTTATTCTTTTATTTCATCCATAATTTTTTATAGGGTGTGCCATTGATGCTGCAACACCAATAATATTGATAATTATAAATTATATATTTTTTTTGTAAAATACATCTTGTTTTATTGTAAAATTATATCAATTTTTACAATATGTAGTTTATAATAAAGCAAGATATAGTTCACGAGAAAAAAATGTTTAATTTACAGTAACCAACATCACTGTTACTACAACATCAATTATTTTTATTTTTATATATTTATTTAAATAACAAATAAAAATTAAATAACATAATTTTAGTCTTCAAAATGATGCCTATCTGTAACGTCCAATTGTCTAATTTATATCGACACGTGCATTATACCATTAAGGATCCACTCGATTCAAAGTAAAGTCAAACAATCCGAACGGATCTTAGGTATATAAGATAAGGAAACCAACTAAATAATAATTACAATAATGATAATTAAGTTTATAAATTTATATGTTTGCTTCCAGTAACTTTCAGTAAGCCAAATGCTACCAATTTAGTTACAGAAAATCCCAAATAAACATATACAGGGGAAAGGGTTCATGATTTTGATGTCAGTAATCACAGCTGAAAGAACAAGAGGATGGTTAGGCTTGAGATTTTGATGTCTTTTCTTGTTGCATTCTATCAACCTAGATATCATCATTTCAGCTACAGGGGAAAGGGTTCACAAAGACTCGTTTTTCTTAGCCTATTTCTTTCCCTACAGTAGAGAAGGTAGGCGTCTTCAAAGAATCCTGGATGAGAGGGAGGGGTACGAACAACGAACCTAGAACCAACCATAGCTTGGACGACGTCCCTACCCAACAAAAACAGCAAAATGCTAGACAACTGCTAGTAGCTCGAGAGTCCAATGCAAGGTTAGGCCTGACTCACTCTTCGTGGATGAACCTTGCGGAGGAACCCTTAGGTTTTCGGAGCATTGCATTCTCACCAATGTTTGCATTACTCAAGCCGACATTCTTGCTTCCGCTTCGTCCATCTCAGCTGACGTTGCGACTTTATACCTAAAAAAAATTAAACACCAATCAACGAGTGGTGGATTTGGATGGAATCTCCCATAAAAAGAGCTTGACTCTATAGTTGTAACGCGCTAGCATTAAAGAAAGAGAAAACAAAGGGCATCGCCGTTGTATCTATGAAGTTAAGAGCCATGTCACGGCCGATTGCTTGGCTTTTAAGCCTATCGTGCAAGACCCAATTTCCCGATCCAAAAGAACCCATCATGGTAGATCATAAACCCTTCCCCAAAGCAGTCGATGTTGTACCTATTTACTTAAATGGGGAAGATCAACGAATGAGACTAATGTCAGTGTGATGTTAATATACAAGACGTACTTCTATTTATCGATAATATCTTCCGTTTCGTCCAAACAAGATATGAAGAATCTGTTTTATTGGATGGAATTCCTTTTGCCGTTGGCTATCAACCTACTCTTACTATCGAAATGTCTCTTTACAAGAAAGAATTACATTGACCAACGAAGGGTCCATAACTTCAATTCAAGCAGTTTTTGTACCAACGGATGATTTGACGAACCTCGTCATTAGTTTTGAGATTAGAATTGTTAAACCCAACGCGTAACATTTTAAACGTTATAACAATATAACATTACTCATTCGTTATATTTATTTGTGCGTTCATTTAGTATGTACTTTACGTGTATTTAAATTAACAAAATTTCGAGGTATTACACTATCAAACGAGACTAATATTACATAAGTAATTTTTGAACTTATATTTTGTAATATGAATTATGTATAGTTCCAATATTGCATAAGAAAATAATGTCTAAATCTGAAAACAAAAGGAGGGAATTTGAGAAGATAAAATTTGACAAGATAATCATTATATTTAATTGTACAATACTGTTATTATTTATTTCTTTCTTTGTTATAAATTTTTAATCTATTTAAGTCGATGCATATATTTAATCGAAATTTTTTTTTGATCCATATACATATATATTCAATTAAATATATACACAATCTATCTGCTTATATAAGGTTTAATTAGTGAGGAATATCAATTAATCTCATTTTTATATCTTATTTATCATTTGATCATTTTTTCTTTCTTACCCCTTTCTACTAATGTTAATGTACCAAATCCTAATGTAACGTCCTACACACGTGGCGTTATCGCTGCTCCAAAATCCCTTTGAAACAAGGCGACAAGATTACAAGGGATTTAAGGATTAGAAACATAGGGCGCTAATAAGAAATATCCAACTTACAAGTCTTAAAATATATGAAACTGGAAATATCGACGAAACATTACAGAAAGTCGAATCTAGTCATCATCGTTATGTCATGATCCCTTCCACGTCCTTTTATTACCTGAAATGATCATGTAGCTTGAAAGCCTAGTAACACACGATACATATCCATTCCAAAAGTCCGACATGCTTATTATATCATGCGTTTCCCATGCACAAACAAGATGCAATGCAAGCAACACCGAGCAACCATATGCAAAGCAGGAATGTATAAATATGTACAAGATAATAATAATTCAAGGTTAATCCCTGTTTCATTTCCACTAGCCTTTATTAAAGCTTTTAAGGCTCTTCATGCATCTCATGTCATATTGATTCTCGTGACTTTTACAAGTTAATGACATGCTCTATCCTGTCATATAGATTCTCATCATTTTTACAGATTAATGACATGCTCTGTCACGTCATATTGATTCTCATCACTTTCACAGATTAATGATATGAGAGGAGTTACAGCAAGAATCTACTAGGAATAATTAAACAAGTAAGATGGTCGATGTAGTCGACCCAGGATAGTTAATGATAACTAAACACGGTCATCACTTGTTGTGATGCCGCTACGTGCACGCGAAGGGGTTTCTCTTCCTTCCTAGCTAGTCCAGGACCCGTAACTCTCCTAGTCATTGCCATTTAGAAGAATTTCTTCATGTTCAGGTTTCCAGAGTTCTCAAGCAAGTAACATGGAATTAACCGTATTAATTCTATGTATGACAAGATTTTTAAGATTTTCACGATTCTCAAGATTCTCAAGATTTTCATGCAGATACGATGAAATTAATTACATTAATTTCCATGTACAGCAGACGACTGTCACGTGGTTCATATTTCAAGATTTTCATACATGTATCATGAGATTAATCGTATTAATCCATGTATAGTAGGCGACTACCATGATGTTCGTAATTCAAGATTTCAGGCATATAATATGAAATTAATCATATTAATCCATGTATAGCAAGTGACTACCATGGTGTTTCATAAATTTATATAACGTTGTATTTTGTAACGTTCTCTATAGTTTTCAAGATTAATAATTCGTTACAAAAATAATATCAACCAGCATACGATATCACATATCAAGAGCAAGAAATATTCAGGAACCGTTATTAAACTCTATAATATTTTTGAGTCAAACATATCAGGATTTTATTTATCATGCAATCACATAAATCAAATCACGCACACACAATTTAGGGTAACGATGTGTGTTACCTTGTTATTTAATATAATCCCTCCAAGCTTAATCCTCCTCCCTCGTAACGTTCGTACTTGTAGCCTTGTTGCTTTGGTTAATAAAAATAGCCACCAAAGTCAAATCTATCTCTCCGCTGGACCAAATTCTTTGCAAAGAAACAACACCGAAATTCAACAACAAGAGAATGACCAATTCAACAGCAAGCGAATCAATCCAAGCCGTTCAATAGCAACTAAACAACTTAAAGCAAAACAGTCCTCCGCTGGGGCAACACAACACTAACAATAATCAAGTCAGCTTCACGAAACCCATCCTTCGCTAGAGCAACACAACACCATCAACGAAGTCTCGTAACCTTGGATTCACATAAATCAAATCCGTTCTGATTTGTGTGCTGTAACCAGACCCGATGACCTCTTTAGAGTTCACTATGTCCAGGTTGCCTAAGAAGTGATTTAACTACCCTTGCATCGCCACTTTTGCTCTGTTTGATATTGAATGCTACCTACCAAGAGCTGGACGAACAACTAGCACTTTCGTCTGGTTGAAAGGGAGCACTTTCATCTTCGCCATCATCATTAATCTCCCCTTTTCCTTTACTGCGCAAGTGCCCCACAAAAGAGAGAAAAAGAATACTATTGAATCTAAAGTGAGTATAAAAAAAATAAGACGATGACTTCTCACAAAGTTACAAGGTAGTATTTATACTCCAAGCTAATCATAATATCCCAAACGATCATGACCATCCAAGGCTCCATCAACAACTCGCAATCCACGACAACAAATGAGTTAGCAAGTCGAAGAATATAGCTTCTCATCCCACTTGCAAGTTCACTTCACAACAACGCCTCTACTTCCCAGGTGGGCAGCAACTCGTTATAAACACCTTGGCGTAACAATGGTGCACGCCAATGAAAATCGCTGAACTCTGTTTTGGTCAAGAAGAGGAACAGGACTGTAACCTTTATTATGCCAAGTTACATTTAGAGGACGGATTTTGGAACCGGCAGCGGCGAAGTTGGCTCCTTGAGTGAAGTTGCTGCCTACTGGGTCTAGGTATGGACTCAATAATCGAAGTCCAAGGCTTTTAGCAATAAAATCGATTTTGAGATTATCATCGTAATAACGTGATGAAAGAAATTCTCGCCATTAGGAGAACGCTCCTGACCAAAGAGGGCTGACAAGCCACTTGCATGGCTCTACATCAGCTGTTGATGAAGTTTTCGGCACCATCCTGCACGTGGAATACAGCAGGCCAAAGAGCATGATCAGAACTACCATTGCGCGATGAGTGTCCTCCATCGTGGAACAAATTATAGTTAAGTGAACAGAAACTGCTTATTTAATGGAGTTGAAATGGGATTGGCAGTTTATACGAACGAGTTGTTGAGATATTTACGGAAGTGGTTGAGATTTTCACGGGATTCTCAAATCAATCAAACCGTTTAAAAATAAATAAATATATATATTCCATCATATCTATATAAATATTTATTTATTTTCTTAAAATTTTCAGAATATTACACCTAATTTCCCCACTCTCACCAACTCTCCTCTCTCCGTTCCCACCCCTCTGTCCTCTTTCTCAACCAGGAGTACTATAGACTTAACGAAATAATGTCAGCTTAATGATGTATTGTCGGCTCTGACATTATTCATGACATGTTCTTAAGTCTCAAGCATCATGCTTAATAACATACCATATTCATGACATATTCTTATTTTCAATCCCTAAATTCTTTTTTGTTTTTCTAAGGCTCTTTTTTCTATGGACCTTGAGTAATGCTCATTATGTTCAGTATTAGAGCAATACCATGTTTCTCCCATGATCAAGAGAATAACTCATTAACACTTCAATGTTTGTCTAAGCAGCTCATGCGAGCAAATCAAATTACCTTCTTGTATTTCTCCGACTTCATGTTAACATTAGGAGCTAATGTTTTGTAAACCATTGTTTTTTTTAATAGGTAATCTAATTTTTACATAAGTCTTATCTCACCTTCTTTGCAAAGCATTGTAAGACGTACATATCTTCAACGCTCAATTTGAGAAAAATTTATTGAATAGCTATTTTATAGCACTCTCAAATTGCGATCCATCCTTTAACTTTTAGGGGTTCGAACAAAATAGATTCTTTACTGGGTTATTCTCTACAATGCCATAATTCCTTAGTTAGGCGTTACGAGGTAGATCAAAATCTTACTCATATAAATTTGTAATGGAAAGAATAATTCCCATAATAATTATCGTTATTTCTCTTTTCGATCTGCTATTGTTCGTTGGCATCGTTACTCTATTAATATCAGACAAAGCATATTTTATATCGCTCAGTAAATAACAATAAATAGCCTTTCAAACTTCTCCATCAATCAATATGATTACTGGATCACCATTCAATACCTCTGGTGCAAATGAAGTTTAGACTATCAACTCATTATCACTTTTGTATTGTTGAATTTTTATTATAATTTGATTATTTTATTTACTTATTCTCTCTATCAGAATTATTAAACATAATTGATGGTCAACTACATAATTTGGGAACTATTAGTATCACTTTAAAGTCACAATATGGTTTGAAGATGTTCCTCGTGATCTTGTTGCGTTATACAATACACCAAGGTGTCATCAATGAATACTACAATGAACTGATTGATATATGACGCGAAGACCTGGTTCATCATATCTATGAAAGACTAGTGGGACGTTGATAAGCCCAAATGGCATCGTTAGAAATTTGTAATTCCCGTAACGAGTACGAAAGACAATCTTTGACATATCATCGGGTAGGATACAAAGTTAGTGATATCTAGATAGAAGATCCATCTTCGAGTAGACCGATGCCCTCTGTAGTTAGTCAAAGAGATTGTTGATCCTTAATTGGCAGAGGATACCGATTCTTAATGGTAAGTTTGTTTAGCTTGCGATAATCAATATAGTCTCATATTACTGTCTTCAATAAACCCTTCCAATCCCCCACTCACATCGCTTGCATTTTGGGTGATTAACTTTTCCTTTACGGTCTGATGCATCCCCTAGAGACATATTAGGGTTAATATACCTTTTCTAAAGAAGCTCTTCCAATTGGTTCCTTGATTCTTTCAAATTAGTAAGTGCCATTCTGTAATACCTAAGAAATATTATTAAATAAAATTTACATATAAATATAAAAATATGCATATAAACATAAAAGTTATGTATAAATGTTGGAGAATTACTGTTCGTAAAATATTTAATGTTCGTGAAATATTTGAGATGATGTGATAGGACGATTATTAAATGAGGGATAATTTTATTATTGATAAACGTTATATATAAGTTTTGATTAAATAACGTTAATTTGTTGGGATAATTTGGGAGATATTTGATACCAAATGTTATAAAAGAGGATAAAAATTATACCCAAATTGCCTAAGCGCGTAACATTTTCTTCCCCTCCCTTTATTTTCTCTCGGCAACTTCACCCTCACTATCAACGTCCTACCCACTCCCATAAACATCTCACCCACCTCGCCATCCCCATCAATCTCTCGCTGCCACCACCCTTCTCCACTACCGTCACCAGTCATCGGCCACCAGAGCATCTGGAGAAGCTGCACATACCGTCGCAGCTCTCCCTCGTCGCCTCACTTTCTCCCTCCATCATTGCCATCGCTTGTTGGTTTAGATCATGATGGTGGTGTGTGGAGAGACAAAAAAAACTTCGTGGAAAATTTCCGTTTTCTGTTTTTATTTTTTTTATTGATTTTTACTCTATCCCTGACCTTGTTTTACAATCATCTACAATCTGCTATTTATAGATGAATGAAGGCAGTGGATTAGCCTAACAAAACAAACTAAGTTTGACAATGAACAGTGCAAAGGTGTGTTTTTTCTTCCCTTGCGATCTTTACTTTTCTAAGTCAAGAATTTCAGCTTTCTTCCATATGTGAGCTTTTTCTTTTTGATCTCCTTTGCTTTTCAGGTCAAGGATTACGGCTCATATACTCCCCCTAATCTTGACATGGCTCTAGATCACGAGGCTCCATCGCATGTTCTTTAACCAAAGAGCTTGGCATGCTACTGTAGTAGCTACCATAAACTCGGTCTCGTATAATAACCAAAGAAATTTCTGTTTTTTGCTTCTGTGTTCTCTCGAACTTCTCTTCCAGACCCTTTACTTTTGTTTGAATATTGCTTATTAGAGATTCCCACTTTTTTCCTACATTCATGAATTTTTTTAGTACATCTTTCAGCGTCTCAATCTTTTCTACCGTCCTGACATGGATGGCATCTACTTCTAGTTCCATGCCAGGTCATTTGCTCTCAATGAGGTTTCTAACCTCATCTTTATTTCAGGAGATGCTATCTTTAGCATTGACCCATTTTTTTCTTTCCAGGGCACCAGGCTTCTTGCATTCCAGATCCATATTATCTTGTGGATCGAGGATAGTGCTTGATTCGATATGACGGCTATCATTGCCTCTGCACTGTCTATGCGTCCTTGCTCGTCGACGATCTCGCCATCGTCGTCGCCGGACTTTGCCCATTGTTGGTGTCGGGGAAACCCGAACTTGTAATGATATGCGCAAAATTAAGGTAGAAGGATTTTCCTCTTCTACCGTAGATGGAGAATGACCTATACCAGCGACTGACTTTGGCTCTGCTGTGCCTGTCACGAGTGATATAGACATTGCCATACCTTTCAGTTCTTCAAGGTTAGCTAGGAGACAGACTGGTTTGGCTAACTCCAACCTAATCTTATACTTGCAATTTGATGTGCATTTCATGAACATCAACAACTTGTCGTATCATACACCTTTATGGTATCTCCCACCATATTCACCTCGTTCCCATTCTCTGTCATCTGTCCAAGGCTGATGATATTAGTGCAAAGTTTAGGAATGTAGTATACCTCATGGAGTATATACTGATCTCTATACTTCCACTGGAACACGATCGTTCCTTTTTCCATAACTTAAACGATCGTGTCATCGCCAAGCCTCACCTCCCCGGTGATCTTCTCATCAAGTTCTTGGAACATTTCTTGCCGTCCTGTCATATGATTGCTGGCACCGTTGTCTAGGTACCAGATATCCTTAATTGATGTCATCTCCTTACCATGGTGAAACACCTTCATCACCCTTTTTTTTCTGGGCTATAGGACGTCTTGTTGTGTCTTCTCCAGAAACACGGAAAATAACAATGCTGCCTCATTGGGGGAAACACGTGTGTATTGATGTTCGTCGTTCCACTGCTTGCTATGGCACTTTGAAGCATAGTGTCCCATCTTCTCGCAGTTAAAACACTTAACGTGGCTTTTGTCACGACTACTGTTGCCGGTGCCTCCCGCATCTTCCTGGTATACTGTATAATTGCTGCATAGGTTGCTCCTTTTGCGATCTCGTCCACGCCATTGGCCTTCACCTCGGTCTGAGGTGTCGTATCCACATTCCTGACCAGATGACGAAGCTTTCCCAATGCTATTCCTCACGGGTGTCTTCCACTCACTACGAGTGAACATGAGTTGACTCTCATCACTATCGGAGTTCTCGCGGAGTCGAGCTCTTTCCTCGAACGGCTTCGTCTCAAGATCAAAAAAATTGTTCGATCCCGACAACGACTGTGAAGTGGCTATCTAGCACACAATGGAGTAGCTTCTTGACGAGTGCGGCATCGTCAAGATCTGCACCAAGACTGGAAAATCTGCTGGATATGCCCGAGTTTTCCGGCAAACTCGTCAGTAGACTTTTGTTCTGTCATCCGGAGAGATCAAATTCACTTTTTAATGTCTACAATCGAGCCTTCTTTACTCGACCGACTCCTAGGTATCTTTTTCTTTTTACCATTGAAAATAATAAGTTTATTTACAAAAGCTATGAAAGGGGTGGATCAACATAATCGATACCCTTGAGCTCCCTACCTAACCGTTACAAGAGTTTCTCGCAGAATGGATAAACCATTACATGACTCAAGAAGCATGAACATATACAAAATAACTTAGCCATCCAGTTGGCCAGTAGTTTCTTCTCATCCTTATTGAGATGTTATTTCCTAACATAAGCAATGTTCATACCTGCTTTGGACAAGTAAGTCTTAATGGCATGTTTGCATGGCTTTACTGCTTGAAAACTGATGCCATTCCTGTGCTTTCAAATGGTGTAAATAAGGCTGCAAAATAGGAGCTGAATGATAGTCCTTGTGGTCCTCTTCATCTTGAGTACTTGGTGCAAGGCCTCAAAGTAACCTGTGCAGGAGTTTCTAGTAGAAGCGAAGTTTTCAGCAGAAGCGGAGTTTTAAGCAGGAGCAAAGTTTCCAGCAGAAACGAAATTTCCAGCAGAAACGGAGTTTCCAGCAGAAGCGGAGTTCTAGTAAAAGCGGAGTTTTCAACAAAAGTGGAGTTTCTAGTAAAAACGGAGTTTTTAGTGCAGGAGGTAGACACAAAATTAAGAGCAAAGTTTTGCTGTCACTCCTGCATCAAAGGATTAAGAAAAGTGCAGGAAAAGAATAAGTGATCATGGGTCTTCACTTTCTTCTTACAGAAAACACATAGAGCATCATCTAGTAATCTCATTCCTATAAGGCGATCATGGGTATAAAAGCCTTTGCTGCACCACTAGCTAAGTAATGAAGACATGTCTTGGGATGTTTCCTTTGAACAAGATAAACATGTGCCAAAACATCTTTGGAGCCTTTTCTCGAAGATGATTCCATGTATGGGAATTTGAGAATCCCCCCTCTTCCTCCCATCACTCCAAAGACACACATCCATTCCTCCACGGATAACAGGAAGAAGAGAGCCATGAAACAAGTCTAGAATAGATGAAGGCATCTGCCAAGATGAGTCATGAATAAAGGACTACAGTATAGTATCCCTTGGGATTCGAGTGTTATAGATAAAGAAGCTAGAGACCTTTAAATACAAGGGACCCAAAGAAGATCAAGAGTCATATCATATCTTAATAGATTGCCCGTCCCCAATCTTCCAACTGATTTGTTGCTGAGCCATTGGTCTACGCTGCAATAACTGCCTCCAGTTCCACAAGCCAGTCTTTGGAATTTTCATGGACCAAAAGTTGTCATTGCCCATAAGATTAGCATATACCCAGTCAGTCCAAATGGTCTTCTCCCACGAGGCAAGTCCTCAAAAATGTTTCAACATAAGTTCTTTGTTCCAGGTTGGCAGTCAAGGAAGCCCAAGTCCTTCTTCCTTCTTTCGGAGATACACAGTATTTCAAGCAATCTTCGCACCCGCAGCACCCAATGATGGGCCCTTCCACAAAAACCTTATGTATATACTTTCGATCTTAAGCAACACACTCTTAGGCATCAAAAAGACTTCAGACCAGAATACTTGAATGGATTGCAACACAGACTTAACTAGTAATAACCTGACAGCATAGGACAATGTTCGATTTACACAACTAGCAGCTCGTTTAACAACTTTGTCAGGCAAGGGTCTACACTCTCTGGCTTTCAGCCGCTTCGTGGTAAGGGGGATTCCTAAGTATCATATTGGCAAAGATCCCTTACCAAATGCCCAAATATGTTGAGTAGAATCAATGATAGAGGCGTCATCCCCCACCACGAAGAATTCACTCTTAGAGGGATTAAGATGTAAACCTGAAACTGAGGAGAAGAGGTCCACCCCTTCCTTAAGCAGCTTTATAGATTCCAAGTTTCCCTATGAGAATAACAATACATCATCAACAAAGAACAGGTAGGATAGAGAAGTTCTCTTGCATCTCAAATGGAACTTGAATCCAGGTTTGTTAGTCTGAGAATCAAGAATTCCAAAAAAATACCTCCATAGCCAAGAGAAAGAGATAGGGAGCAAGTGGATCACCTTGCCTAAGTCCTCTTCCCGTTGAGAAATAACCATGAAGTTCCCCGTTCACATTAACAGAAAACTGGGCACTACAGGTGAGTTCCATAATCCAGGATATGAGCTGCTGTGGGAATCCAAAATTCACAAGGACCTACTCTAGAAACTGCCAGCTAAGAGTGTCATAAGCTTTCATCATATCGACCTTGAAAGCTTTTCTCGACAAGTATGGCTTCAGATGATAACCACGGAGAAGCTCTTGAGCAAACAGTATGTTATCACTGATCTTCCAGCCTTTCACAAAAGCATCCTGTGAAGGACTACTAAGAGGCAACACATTGGCATATCGGTTAGCAAGAAGCTTTGCAATACACTTGTAAATGGTGTTACAACAGGAGATCGATCTGAAATTGGTGATCTGAGTAGGATTGTCACATTTAGGAACCAAAATAATGACAATAGAGTTGATCTCTCTAAGTATCCTGTCGTTCTGAAAAAACTCCTGAATAGCCAATATCCCAAGCATCAATAAAGAATTCCACTAAGAAACCATCAAGACCAGAAGATTTGTTTCGAGCAAAGGAGAATAGGGTTTGCTGGATCTCAATTTCAGTTACCTAGGTAGTAAGCTGTTCCTTGAAGTCTTCTAGGACCGACCTCTTCACAAAAGACATGAGATTAGGCACAGAATTGGCTTGTGGCTAAGCTTCCATAAAGGAGCAGAAATGGTCCATAATGAACTCTTGTAAATGGCCTTCTCCTTAAACTAGATTCCCTTCCTGACTAACCAACTCTGAAATCCGCTTCCTGTTTTCCCTTGCCTTCACATAGTTATGGAAGAACCTAGTGTTGTTATCCCCCTCCTTCATCCACTAAACTCTGGATTTCTATTTGTAAAATGATTCCTCCTGCAACTTCAGCTGAGAGAACCTCATGATCGTCTCTCTTTTCGTTTCAGTAAGCAGCTCATCAAAGAGGTTTGCCTCAAGAGTTTGTTATGCCATCATCATATCTTCCCTAGCAACCTGAACTTGTCTGGTTATGTCGTGGAAATGTCTCATACTAAAATCCCTAAGCCTCAGCTTGATAGCTTTCAGCTTGTTGTAGAGTTTGAGCATTGCACACCCATAAACAGGTACCTCCCAAGCATAATAAATAGTCGAAAAGAAGTTTGTATGCATAGACCAAAAGTGGTAGTACTAGAACTGTGCCTTTATTTTCCTTCACTCATCAACACGGACAATTACAGAGGAATGATCAGAAACCCCTAGGAGGAGGAAGTCAACTTCAGAGAAATTGAACTCAGTCTGCCATTTGGAATTGCACAGCACCCTGTCAATTTTCCTGTAGCAAACATGTTCTCCTTGAGATCTGTTAGTCCATGTGAACCTGCATCCACTGTATCTAAGATCATCAAGTGCAGCATTTTCAAGACAAGCAGAGAACTCATCAAAGGATGGTAACCATTTATTCCTACCTCCCTTTCTATCAGCTACCTCTTTAATTACATTAAAGTCCCTAAGAATCATCCATGGAACACCATCAAATAACTGCCCATTGTCTTCAATATCAGTCCACAAGGATCTTCTCCTAACAAAAATGTGTTCAGTATAGACAAAAGAGATGATAAACTCTCTACCCTGATCGTCGTACTTTACTCTCCCATGAATGACTTGGTCTGAAGCACAAAAAAAAAATGAAGTCAAGGACTTTAGGGTCCCACCCGACCCATAACCTTCCTTTATCAGAACAAGAATAGTTAGCATAGGATTTGCAGGTTGAAAACATTGAAGTAAAAGTATCTGAATACTTCTTTTCCTTCACCTTAGTGTCCAGGATGACAAACAAATTCAGCTTCCTTCGTTTCATCAAGTTGCAGACTTCTACTTTCTTTATTGGGAATCCTAAACCCCTCACATTCCAAAAACCAATAAACATAAAAACTATACATATGGTGGGGAAGTTCTGACTACCTTCTTCGAGGTCTAGCTGTAGTACTAGACCCCTCTTTGCTCTTATGCTTTTTGGCTTTTTTTGCTGTAGGACTAGCCTCATTGTCAGAAGCAACCCCCAAGGACTTCGGTGCTGTACTAGTCAAGCCAGCCACAAGCTCGTCCAACACAGTGTCTTCCCTTAGCTGTGATGTAGGAGAATTCCCTTCAGTAGGAGCTTCTCTCGATGCAAGCTCAGGCTCTGTTTCTGGAGCTGTGTCCATGACCTATGTGCTGTGCTCATTATCCTCGCATTCATCACTGCTCTCAACACTTTGCGAATGCGATCTTGGTCATGTTCTCCATGAAAGAATCCGTATAGAGTGGTTTGCCTATGAGGCTGGCAATGCCACTCAATCCCGAGTTCATCCACAATGCCAAAGGAATATTGTAGATCCTTACGCACAGAGGCACCTTGTCGTTGGCCTTCTTGCACATCACTAGCTCCGAAATCCATTGTTATAGTATAATGGGCCTTTCAGCAAATAACCATGGTCCTTCCTCCAGTATCTTCTACCTTGCAGCTGCCTAAGGTATGTAGAAGTAATAAAAACTAGACGCATCTGCTATCACATCCTCCAACCCTAGCTTACTCTAGGCGCTCTTGGCGATCCTCTTCACGGTCATCACAGGCAATTTCCGGAGATAAACTACCATACCAAATAGTTACCCTATTTGTTCGTTGCTTTCGCAATGGCCTCCCCCAATAGTTCGAATATCATTCGACCATCCTCACAAACGGGTTTGACGAAGTTGAGTTTCATCTTCCTATCCAGCGAATTAGAATTCAACACCGATGCAAAGGTTCATCCTTGGCTAAGGAAACCTTACATGCCGGGTTGCACGGCGTTAAAGTTTTGCGTCGGAGCAAAACTTCGACCTCGACTCTTCTACCTGAAATGGGTAGGTTTAGGACGTTGAGACGCATTCCCAACCAAAACAAGAAAATTCAAAGATTTACTATGGTCTTGTATATGTGAGAGGACACCATAAAGAAGCACTCATCGGTTATACGGACAGTGATTTAGCCGGTGATCACGATGGAAGGAAAAACACTAATGGAATGGCTTTCTACATCGATGAAATTTTGATGTCCTGGAATTCACAAAAACTGAAGACCGTCACATTGTTATCATGCGTGGCCAAATTCATGGCAGCCATAGCAATGGCGTGCCAAGCTCTATGGTTGAGGAACATGCTCAGTGAACTGACAAAGAGTGAGCTAAAACCAGTTACCCTCTTGGTGGACGACAAGTCCGCCATAGCCTTCATGAAAAATCCTATGTTTCATGGATGCAGCAAGCATATAGAAACAAGGTATCACTTCATCAGAGAATATATGGAAAAATGGCAGATTATGGTGGAGTTCGTGAGCATCGGAGAACAGCGAGCTGACGCACTGACAAAGGCAATGTCAGGTGTCAAGCTAGCTACTTTGCTTCATTTGATGGTTGTTTGTGATCTAGAGCCATGTCAGGATTGGGGGAGTATGCAAGTTGGTAATCCTCACATAGTGTGTTTGTTAGGTGGGGAAAAGTAGATAGTCGTGTTTGTTAGGCACGCTTCGTGTTTGTTAGGTGAGAAAAAGTAGATAGTCGTGTTTGTTAGGTGAAAAAAAGTAGATAGCCGTGTTTGTTAGGAACGCTTTGTGTTTGTTAGGAGAAAAAAAGTAGATAATCGTGTTTGTTAGGAACGCTTCATGTTTGTTAGGTGAAAAAAAGTAGATAGCCGTGTTTTATGTTTTTAAGTACTAGCCAAAGTAGTGTGGTAAGAGTGTGCGATAGTGCGTTGTAAAGTAAAAAGAAACAAATGGGAGGGACTTGCACTTCCCATCATTCTCGCTCCACTGCTAACCACAAAACATCACAGCTAACCACCAAGCGAGGCTAACAAAGACGACGAGGGAGATGATTTTGTTGGTGTTGGTGATGGGATGATGGTTGCGTATGGGTGGTGGTGGTGTTTGGTGTGGGTTTGGTGGCGATGGAGTTTGAGAGTGAAAATGGTGTTGGATATAAATGGGTGTTCATAAAAAACGAAATGAGAAAAGAGAAATTGTGAGATATAAAATATGTTTAGTTGTCCAAGATTTTTCACAAATATCAAACAGTGGAATAAAATGAACATTACGTTATCTTTATTAAAGTATAGATATGAGCTTCTTTTATTCAAAAGAGACAAAATCACATCTCATTGGATATACAGATGGACGATATTTGTCTGATCCGTATAAATGAAGTTCACAAATTGGATATTTATTTACCAATAATGACGTAGCAATTTCGTGAAAATAAAACCAACATTAACCGTTTCATCTTTAAATCTTTCGCAATTACTTGCTATTTATGAAGTAAGTCGAGAATGTGTGACTTCAATCTATGATCCATCATATTTAAAATTTATGTGGATTATTTTCAATTAAAAACAACCCTACTATAATGTACGAAAATAATACAGTATATATTGTATAGGTTAAAAAAGATACATAAAAAGTGATTGATCTATGATCAATCAAATTTCATGAAAATCCACAAATCAAACGATTAACCACCACCCATTGTCTCCGCCACCCGCCGTTGCCCTCCACCGCCATCGTTATCCCTCTCCCGCTCGGTACTACCCGTCACTATCATCTGTTACCATCAATCTTTATGGTTTTTTTTCATTGACTTTTATCTTATTGTTATCAAACACAATCATAACATGTTATGTGATATATAATCCTCTTGATTAATAGTCCCAGCCACCTTATCCTATTCTGTGCATCAGTTGAGGCCTACTAAGACAAAACCAGGGTTTTGGATTGAACCATTGTCATCTCTAAAACAAAGTCAAACAAATCCATCCAGAGCATGAACAAAAGCCTTTTTGAGACTTTTGGAGCACTAATCACAAAGGTGGAGTATATCCCTTGATGTTGTTACAATTTCCCGTGACCACCGCTGGTGCCTCACGACAAAAACCGCAAGATCTGCGCCGTCGTCGCCTGTGTAAACACAAGCTGGAATTCCAATCTCCACCTCATGAAAATCACTGCATTCTTGGGTTTCGGATTCAGCCGCTGTAGGAGAAGGATTCAACTGCTTCATTTCAATAACGGCCGGCTTAGTATTTCTTAAGTTTTTGATGCTTCAGAGGTCAGATTTCTAAATCCCAGAATCGAAACTTCAGTTTTTTTGGCATACCCAGATGAGGAAACTTGCCAAAATCTCATCTTGATGCAGCTAAGGTTAGCAATTTGATTCAACAAATTATTCATTTTGGTTTTGAGGTTGGTATTATATTCTTTCTAGGTTGTTTCTGGGTTGGGGCAAGAGCGAACAAATGATAGGATACAGTTTTTGAACTCGCGATCTCGAACGGTGACCAAACTTGGGCTAATCCAACCAATCTTGCTTGCACATTGGAAAGAGTTACTGGTTTATCTCTCCATCGAATCAAATTGACCAAAGGTGTTCGTGGTTGAGCCCATGCTAAAGTTTCGATCGATTCTTACGAATATCCCCGTCAGGAATTAAGAACAAAATCCGGTATCCTTTGATGTCCAAATAAGAACATCCACGCCCAAACCGATAAGCTATTCATACCAAAAGGGTTATATCCATTGATAAGTTGGGATAGATAATTTCTTGGTCATCCCATCAAATAAGTGGAATTCCATTAAATTAGGAAGATTCCCCTGCCATAATCGTGGACCCTTTGAGAGTCCTACATTGTGGTGAAAACCCTGAAAATGGTATTATTGGGTTCAAGAAAATGGCTACTGGTCAAATTAGGAAGATCACATCTGCTTTGAGATATTCTCAAGATTCCGCAACTATCAAAAGTAAAAGTTAGTGGTGATAAGTGAATCCATATCGTTGATTTCTTGATAGATATGTGTGTGTTAGCAGGTACTTGATAGGCATTGCCAGTGCGTTGGGTGATGGGGGGGACAACTATTTTGTGATTTTCGTGATATTCTTAGGATTCCGCAACTATCAAAGGTTCAAGTTAGTGGTGATAAGTGAAGCAATATGATTGATCTTTTGATAGATGTGTGTGTGTTAGCAGGTGCTTTATATGCACAGTAATCCTGATTCAAGTGCATTAGGTGATGGTGGCAACAATTATTCTGTGGTGTTTCTCGAGTGCAAATAAAGATGGGTTGTTTTCCGTCCAAGGAGCAGAGAGAATCATTACAGATGGAGGATTTCACGGTTCTTGCCTCTGAAACACCTTGTGAGTTGTGAGTTGTTCATTTGGGTATTTGACAATCCTTATTATTATGCATTTAAATGACGATAACCTGGAATGGTATGGCTGTTGCTTATCCTGTTCCAAAGGGAAGTGTCATTGAAGCAAAGATCATACTATATTTGGTGATCACAACTCCAAAAATTCCTTTATGGGATGTTACTATGCAGTGTTTTGTCTAGGATTTTGATCTAGTGGGAGTTATGATGTCGGACTAATTGGGTATGCCCAAGTGTCGCATTGAAGGAGCAGTTTATTGGTTGTTTCAGTTAGTGCAAGTGAAGTGGAATCATTGTTTGAACTTTACAAAAAGCTCGGGAATTCTGTTGTCCGTGATGGCATCATACACAAGGTATATTCAATACTGAATCATAGTGTTCCACTCATAATTGGTTGTTGTGAACTCCAATTTTGAACGTCTATCTTCATTGAGTTATTTGTAATTCATTGAACAGGAGGATCTACAATTTGCACTATTCGGGAACATCAGCAAAAGAAGCCTCTTCGTGGACAGAGTAAGTGATCTTCATGTCACTATTATGTTCATTTCCATCTCCTGTAGCTACTTTTTTGAGGTATTATTGAAGGTGCAAACTTGTCTTTTGTGTATGTTTGATCTTCAGGAACTTAGTTGATGTAATTTCATCTATTTGCAGATGTTCGATCTCTTTGATGTTAAGAAGAACGGCCACATCGAGTTTGAGGAATTCGTTCATTCGTTGAGTATCTTCCACCCAAGAACACCTGACGCAGAGAAAGCTATTTGTAAGAGCGAACTGAACTACCTTGATTGTTCTGTTCCTACACGCCATTTTGATGTGCTTGGAATCCTTGTTCCTAATCCAAAATCCATTCCTGTTTCATTGTTGTCTCAATACCTCGCAGATGCATTCCGGTTGTTTGATTTAAGGAACACTGGCTACATTGAACATGAAGAAGTAAGCTTTAACTAATAACCTGGAACTCACGTATTTTTGCAAATTTGATGTTCTTGGCATTAACTGTTCGTATGTTGTGCAACTGACTGGCTGAATTTCATGGCAAACTTATATGTAGTTGAAAGAGATGGTTCTCGCCCTTCTGCATGAATCTGATATTCATCTGCCAAATGACATTGTTGAGGAAATGGTGGACAAGGTAATGAATTAATGCGAACTAAACTAGTTGTTCTCATTCTTGATTAATATGGTCGTATGATGATTACATCTGGTATCCTGTTTCTCCAGACGTTTGAGGAAGCGGATCTGAAGAGTGATGGGAAAATCGATCTGGAAGAGTGGGAGGAATACGTTGCCAAAAACCCGTCACTGCTGAAGAACATGACTCTTCCTTATTTGATGTATGTGCTAGCTCCTTATTCTCCAATGCTTTCTCTTCTTTGACTGAATCATTTCACAATATGTGAAAAGAGTTGGAAAACTGTTTTTGGCTGCCTTTTTTGTTGGTTTACGTTGTCGACTCTAGAGATGGCTTACGTTACTTACATGAATATGTTGGTTTCTTCACATTCTGAGCTTATTTCATAAGGCCATTTATGATTATGGTTGCTTACATCCTATTTTTCTGGAATGTGATATCCTTGCAACTTATACTCCGTGTGGGTGTTATTTGCCTTGCCTTCTATCAGGGACATCACTCTCTCATTTCCCAGCTTTGTACTAAACACTGATGGCAGAGCAGCTTCAGACCACAAGCTGGAATGAAACCAAGGCCGCTTGGTTTGGAGCCAAGTCCTTCGATCAGCACTCGAGTAACGTGGCTTTGAACGCGAGAGAGCCATCCAAGTTAGATATTTGACAAATGCAGCTGCAGAAAAACAAGACATGGAACGATAGGTCTATACTGGCAAGTTCACTCAAGTTGATGTCAAGCTTTTAAGAATATTTTTAGTTCTTGTACAGAGATGTCTGAATATTTGTATACTGATAAAGGGTTTCTTTCTTTCTTTTTCTTTTTTTCTTTTTTCGGATATTGCGTATACTGATGAAGATTAATAGAGAATCTGTGTTGCATGGTTATGATTCTTTTGGCAATGCATATGAAAAATGAGTCTCTATAAAGGCAGTAATTGGCTATTATTCTTTTTGTCTCCCTTTATATGGAATAGGAAATTGAAACTCATTTTGATAGTATCAAGGTCAAATCGTCATAAATATTTTTTCACTCAAAAAATCCCATTTTAAGAACACTTACATTGGATCATGTAAAATAGATAAATTAGATAGTTTAGATAATCAAAAAGAAAAATTAAACAAATATTGAACCTATATCAGAATTTTCAACTGTTATTTATTATATATAATTATGAACCGTAAATCAACAACTTGAAAGATATACTATAACTAATAAAAAAATATTTTTTTGGGTGTAAGTTGTATCGTTACCCCTGTTGACATCACTTGCGGCAGTTGGACTGACTTTCATCTCCTTCCTGCTCATCACCATCACTTCGACTTCTTCCCCTCATCGCAGCTCCAAACTCATGCTCGTTTCCCCTTTTTGCTGTTGCTTTCTTTCAGTCCATGAACATAAAGATGGACGGCGACAACTCCAGCGCTGGCGTGGCGGTGGCTCACGGCGGCAGGTAAACGGATATCCCAGCGGATTGGAGAGAGAAAAGGAGGGTAAAAGTGAGCAAATTGTATATAAAATATTATTAATATAAAGATATCGTGATTAAGATAAAATTTTTGATGTAATAGATAAAAAATTATGTAAAATTTGAATTTGAGTTTTTTTTTTTTTAAAAAAAAAATAAACTTGTATCTTTATTTGTGGTAAATCATCAAAATTAATTTATATAAGAACAAATTACAGATTTAAATAAAGACATCACCCATCCGCGTCACAATTGACGCGGCGACTCTTTTTTGGGTGACAAACCCGATTCGGATGAAAAATATTTGCTGGTTAGGGGCAGATCTGTATTTGCGTTGGCTACCTTGGAGATCCGGTTCAGTAGGGTTACTGCGTCCTTGACAAGGACGTCAAAGGTGTCGGTGGTGAATGGGATGAAAGTATGCTCGTTAACACGACAACCTTCCTCGTGTTTTTTGACCTTATCGACCGCTGCGTCCTCAGCGGCCTTCCCGTCACTGGGATGTGCCACAGGGGAGACACATGTAACATCCACACAATTGTGCCGACCTTGTTCCCAGTTGAAAAGTAGCTCATCAGCCGGACGGAGACGACCTCCTTCAGACAAGAATATAAGATAAAAAATTTATTAAAAAATTTTAATATAAGTGTTTAATGAATTGTTTAGATAAAATTAATTCTTATTCCCCTGACAGAATAACTGAGCAATACTATCATTGTTTCTCACTCTCGATAGGAGAAATCGCTTCCGTTGGATCTGTGATAGCTTAACAACACTTTTCACTCTATTTAAAAATACGATAACATCTATAATTAACCATGTCGTTGTTAGTTGAACAAGTCAAATGCAAATTTTTTGCCATTGTTTGTGCTAACAACTTTTGACCAAATCAAGGCTGCTCTCGTTTTTTCTCACATCATACATTACCAGTTTTGCAACTTTTCGATCTCTCTACAACTCATCAAGCAACCGTCTCCTCTCACATCATCAACATTCACTCATCCTAATTCACCCCTTTCCCGTGTTTGTCAACCCTGTATTTCATCGACCCATTTCTCATTTCAACCCCAATTTATCTGGGTTGCGTGTGAATTTCGTGTCTGATTTTGATTTTGTAGTTTCCCCTTTTGGGGAGAACCTGGAAATCCAGGTTTGAATCTGTAGGGTTTCGGTTTTGAGTTCATTGATTGGTCTGGATTTCATCGATCCTTTTTTTCAGTTTCCCTTGAATTAATCTGGGTCGGTGTCGATTTCGTGTTTGATTATGTTGTTGTAGGTTCCCCCTTTCGGTGAGAACCTAGAGATCCGGGTATGAATCTCTAGGGTTTCGGTTAAATTCATTGATTTGTCGTGAATTTCCATCGACCCTAGTCTCAATTTCGTATAAATTCATCTGGGTTGTGGCTCATTTTTCTATCGGATCATGTTTTAATAAGTCTTTGTAGTGAGATTTTGAAGATCCAGCTCGGAATCTCTAGGAATTTGATTGATTAGGGATTGTTTATAGTTGTTGATAGACGTGTTGATTTCTTGGTTATTTTTCACCGGAGCCGTTTGATCGTCGTGAGTTTGGAGTTATGTGGCGATTGTTTGATTAGTCCAAGTTTGTTAGTTTGATTCGATTTGAGTGCTGGCAATGTCGTCTGCTGGGCTTGCGGTTAGTCGGGTTAGGGGTGATGAGCTCTTGCTTTATCCTCACTATAACAAAACCATGGTGGATCTGCACCCGGACGAATCAATACAGATTTATTTAAGTGTCTCCGGTAGTATGATTCCAATGCGTGTTCTGGGGTCTGATTCGATCGAGTCTGTGAAGCTGAGGATACAGAGCTGCAAAGGATTTGTGGTGAAAAATCAGAAGCTTGTATGTGGGGGACGAGTGCTTTCTAGGAATAACTCCCTTGTCAGGGATTACGGGGTCTCGGATGGGAATGTATTGCATTTGGTTCTCCGCCTTTCAGATCTACTGGTTATTAATGTAAAGACATTTAGTGGGAAGGAGCTCGTTTTTCATGTGGAACGATCGAGGAATGTAGGCTATGTGAAGAAGGAGATTGCCAAGAAGGGACTAGTTGATGGGGTGGATGAGGAGCTCATATTCGATGGTGAACCACTTGAGGACCAGATGCTCTTTGAACATATTTCCAAGCAGAATGATGCGGTGATCCATCTGCTGGTCCAGAAGTCTGCCAAAATCAGGACTAAGCCTGTAGAGAAGAACCTCGAATTGTCGATTGATGCATCAGGGTTGAACGCTAGGAGGAATTTTGATTCAGGTGATACTGAATCTCCGACGCTTTTCAAGGTTCCTAGGAGTTATCCTGATAGAGATTTTCTGGTGGAACCCGTGATTGTGAATCCTAAGGCTGAAATCCCTTCTGCAATATTGGATGTCATTAAGCTGACAAGTGATGGGTTAGCTAGCGGCAAATGCCCGATCAGATCAAAAGAGGGTTCTGGGGGAGCTTATTTCATGCCAGATTCTACAGGGAAGGAGCATGTTTCTGTGTTCAAGCCGATTGACGAGGAGCCTAATGCTGTTAATAATCCTCTGGGACTACCCTTGTCAACAGATGGCGAAGGCCTGAAGAGGGGTACCAGAGTTGGAGAGGGAGCCTTTAGAGAAGCAGCAGCTTATATTCTTGATCATCCAAGGAAGGGTCGTCGTGGAATTTTGGGTGATGACCTGGGTTTTGCTGGAGTTCCTCCAACAGGACTGGTTAGGTGCTTACACAGAGGATTCAACCATCCGGGGGAGTTAACGGTCAAGATCGGGTCACTGCAGAAGTTTATGAAGAGCAACGGAAGCTGTGAGGATATTGGCTCTAATGCGTTCCCGGTGGATGAAGTGCACAAGATATCTGTTTTGGATATGAGGCTGGTAAATGCGGATAGGCATGCTGGGAACATTCTGTGGCACAAGGATGGAGAATCAGGGAAGACAGTGTTGATTCCCATTGACCATGGCTATTGCTTGCCGGAGAGCGTGAGTCTGCTCCTCCTCTGTTGATCCTTTTGCAATTGATTGAAATGCTTAAATTTTCATAGATTTTAAACCAGTATATATATTGACAAGCTTAGCTCTTGTGTGATCTTGCAGTTTGAGGATTGCACCTTTGACTGGCTCTACTGGCCGCAAGCTCGCCTGCCATATTCTGCGGAGACCGTCGACTACATAAAATCACTCGATGCTGAAGAGGACATAGCCCTTCTGAAGTTCTACGGCTGGAATCTTCCTCTCCAATGTGCCCACATTCTCCGCATCTCCACCATGCTTCTGAAGAAAGGAGTCGAAAGGGGAATGACCCCTTTTGCGATTGGAAACATCATGTGTCGTGAGACCTTGAATAAGGAATCCGTGATCGAAGAAATCGTTCAAGAGGCACTGGGCTCTGTGCTTCTAGGCTCCGCAGAATCCACATTTCTTGAAGTCGTTTCCCAGATCATGGATGTTCGGCTTGATGAGATGACTAATTAGGAGCTGAGACGAATAGTATATTGTCTATAAGTGCATATGGTTGGTTGTATAGATCATGGTCGTCGTTGAGTGTTCGATGCAGCTGTTCTTTTACAAGCTGTCGGCCTATGCGGTTTTCTCCCCACCTGGAGGGCTGAACGGAGATCGAGTTAGCAACAGTATGGTTTTTCAATTGTTGCTTGCTTTGATTTCGGTAAAAAAAAAAACTCAGTACTGCATAAGATCCTCATGTTTCGTAATGCAATATACTCATTATTGTATGGATTGGTATTAAATCTTATGAATTTCGGAGATAAGTCTTTTACGTTACCGGGTGTTTGTCAATTTCATCGTGATTCCAGTGACGTACTTTACCTCTAAATATGATCATTTGCCTCTTCGATGTGTGATCAGTCAGGTTGCGACAATTTCCAAGGACAGAATCCACAATATAGAGATATAAGCTCTCTTTTCCATTAATTTATCAATAGCCTTTGAAGCAAATGTTTCATATGCTGGAAATTTCAGAAAAGCATACGAAGAACCCATCAACGTAAGCTCAACTGCGAAGATCGGTTATGCAAGATCTAGCAGGGTTCTTGGTTCTGCTTTCCTTCCATATCCGTCCGGTGACACACAGCTTGAGCTCCTTCCTATTGCCACCAGAGAAGAACAGTGCCATATTTCGCTGTATAATGAGCCCGTCATAGCTGTCTCTAACCTTCCTGTGGCTGTCCCTGATGCTTCTCGGCGTACCTTCCCAGATGAGCTTACGACCATGGCCGCCTATTTGGAGGCTGTAGCCATATTTCTGAGCGTCAATCTCCTCGCCCATGAACCGAAGAAAGGCCATATATACTGGAGCCATGCCGAGTTGAAATGCCTCAAAATGGAGACAGAAGTATTGATCAAAGCAATGGAAGACCTAGACAGACAATTGAGACCTTCAGCGCCTTTTCAGTAAAATGATCAGAACTTTAATTGAATGAACAGTTGGGTTTGCACTTACTGTTAGCATCCATGTTGCATTGTCAACTTTGCGAGGGTTAGACTTGACATAGCGATGATTGAATGTCTGTCCTGAATGCATATCAATGCCGTGGTGATCCCTTAGATGAGCAATTAGATAAGGGATGTCGCCAGTGACAGTGCAATCTGAACCAGCGTAGGGGCAAATGTATGGCCTGAAGCTGCAGATCGATTCATGTTTAAGCTTGGTGTAATAAGTTAAGATCTCTGTGCATCCAAGGTGATAATATTTGCAAGACAGTTCGAGTGATTCGGCCACCTTCTCCAAGGCTAGGTGTCGTATGTCATCGAGGTCTAGTCCACAGGTCGAGCACCTGTTGCCGGCTCTTGTTTTACAGTTAGAGCAAACGGTGTGTCCGTCCTGGCACTGATGCAATGTTAACATTTTTATCAATCCCTCATCAGAGTAATGGTGCTTTAGCACTAACCACACTAAGATTTTGAGCAAGAAAATAATAGAATATGATTGAACTAATCAACAAGTAATCATGTTTGCTTCAGAAATCCTATTAGCATCGCAGATACCACGAGTATACAAACATCAACGCATCCGTAATCCTAAGTCCATTGTCGTCTCCAAAATTCTGTTTCCGATATTTAAAAGACGACGCCAAACAAATCCGCTGTCCAGTAACCAACAGAAACAATGCAATAGAAATGATACCATACAAGTCTAAGGTAATACAGGCTTGTTTTCGGAGCTGCATGTGTCCTTCACATGAATAAAAACTATGAAGCCAACAGCATAAGGTCCCCAAATGACTGTCACTTCCAACTTATTGAATGCCGATATCAAAACACAACTAAGAAATCAAAAACAATAAAACGATTCAGTAAACCCAACTGCAGGTTAAGTGGCTGACCTTCGGAGTTTGACCGAACGACAACAAAAACCAAATCTTTATCTCATTACATGGGATCAAAGTAACCAATGTCTTTCTACTCCATCTCGTGCAAAAGCCTCATGGAGACCATAGGTTACGGAGTCAACCCAAAATCTCCAATTACTCTTCATCATGGTAAACTAGGATTTTTCAAACCACCATGGAACAGCAAAAAGATGCAGTGCTTGAAATGAAACCCAAAAAAATATCAATAACCAAGCTTTCATCACAAATCATCACCACAATGCAGAACACAAAGCACCTCAAAGCATACCCAAATCGGAATAAACCATGAGAGAATCAAAGAATGGAAGCAGAACCTGATGTTTTGGACGGAATAGGGAACTTGAACAAACAGGACATTCCAAAAACTCATCCGCACCATTCCCTTTGCAAATCATGGAATAATCCATCTTGCCAATATGAGAACAAGACTGGCGTCGCTTTGCCGAGGCCAAACTAACAGGGTGATCTCCATTCTTGCCAGCAACAATCTCAGGACAAGCTGTACATGATTCCACACTCTCCTCATCCATTGCCATACAATTTTACAACACAAAACATGAATATTTCATCTCTTTGATCATTTCTTTGTGGGATTCTTCATTGAGATTGATTTGTTATTTAAAAAAAATTGGGGGCTAATTGTTGCAGAAAAATGGAAGTGCAGGAGTGGAAGAGAGAAACTTCATTGCAAGAAACCAAAGAGGAGGAAAAGGGTTTGATATCATTGTTTGGTTTTATTGTCTGAAAGAGCTTGTTTTCTTGTGTTGGGCTGCATGGTATGTTGGTTTTGTGGGGTATAAACAGCATGTTATGTGTTCTAAGATGACAAAAGCCAAATATTACTCTATATAAAAGAGAACTTAATCATAATAGGGAAAACATTAATTAGAAGAATAACAAGTAGATGAAATGATCCGAAGTTATTTATTTAGAAGCATTTCTCATATGTTCAGACGAGACGAAAACAAACAGCAGGTGAATGAATCACATAGAAGAGTTACCATGGATTTCATCAACTGATAACCCTAACGATCCTAACAAGCATCAATGCAAAATAAGAAGCTACAGATTTAGTACATTCTACCTATTTCATCATGTAGATCAGTCATCCCTCGACCAATCTCCGCTCTTTCCACCGGTTTTCCTCTCCAGCCTCACGTCCGTTATCTGAATATCCTTTGACGCAGCTTTGCACATATTATACGCCGTGAGACCAGCAATGGTGACGGCCATCAAGGCTTCCATTTCCACCCCAGTTTTCCATTTCCACCCCCACATATTAACAATCTCTTAATGTTACAACATGGATAAGACGGCATATATTTCGTTCTCCTCATACCTTATAACGGAATTACAATGTTGAATCTCCTCTTATAGACTCCCTTCTAATTAAGAGCCTTCGACACGGAGTTACAATGTTCATTTCTTCTCAACATCATGATCTATAATCAAGTCCAGCAGCGAATGGTACCTTGTTGAGCTCGGCAATGGCATCGAACAGATCATCAGAGCTCTTGCCAATAAAATAACGCCAACATTGTCCAGCCCTGACACAGAATCTCCGAAGCGATTATCATCGCGCTTACACAGATTCTAAACTACCCTTTTTGAATTGACCTGCTATCAACGCACCCTGATCAGTTGATTAAAGCTTAATGCAAGGAAGCCGTATCAGCTTGTTCAGCCATTTTCATAAACAGCTTGTGGGCATTGAGGGACAAACTTTTGCTAAAGTTCTTAGAAAAGCAAGATCAAGTGGGCGAAGTTGATGGTTCGCCTGGATAATCCATGGAGAAGTTTGAGCGAGTTAGTGATGAATTTCTGTGAGCGGATTGAACTCGAATCACTGCTCCGAATGATAACGGCTTAAACTTTGTATCGTAGACTGTAATTATCATGGTAGGGATAATCTTCGGATAAATATTCCATCCATCCATAAGTTTTATAACCTATACAATTTAAGACGTTAAATTCTTATTCTTAATAATATTAGATAAATTTTAAATTATCTCAAAATTAAAATTTTAAAAATAATCATTGATTGTAATTTTTATTAATATTTCATAATAATTTTATAAAAACTTTATTTTTCGTTCTAAATTAGTTATACAACTATATATTGTTACTAACATTTTAGGACGTTAGCTCAAACTCAATACTCTCTTTTTTAGAACTGTTTAGATTTGAACATTTAATTGTTTTGTGAGAATATTATTAAAAGAATTGTTCTGTTAAACAGTATTGTGAATTGATTCTGAGGGTAGAATTTAGGACACTAACCTCGTTCTTGTGTATCGTTGATTGTAAGAGAGTTTGTTTAGCTTTTAAACATTTTTTAATAAACCATGATGATTCATACTGTATTAATGGTGAAATGTGACTTTTTCAACTATTTGTAGGGTAGCATTGCAGTTCAAATGTGTTTTTCATCCTGTGTTTCTTGTGATGTTTTGGTCAGCCTTGAAAATTTTTGATTTTTACAGGGAAAAACCGAAAGAAAAACATTGACTAATATGACCCGACATGGAACTCGCGTCTTGTGTATTATAGCCTAGATGAGGGAAACAGGTTGTCGCACGAGGGCACTTGTTGTTAATCGAGGAACACTCCACGGAAACACTTTGGGAGCATCAATGCGACTATACCGTAAAGATTCCATTTGTTTTTTTCAAGACTCTTTCTAACCTGGCTTTCGTGCTTTGGTGGGTTTCTGAGATCCTTTTGACGACTTAAGTTGTGTTGAGTGGACCAAGGAGAAAAAGGACTCATCGGGAAGAGGATTGTACGATAAGAGAAGAAAAGAGGTCAACCTCTTTCAAATATACAAGATGGATTTTTGCAATGCAATGTAGTTGGACTCTCATATCAATCCGAATGAATCGTCCTCTTCACAGAGGTCATGCCTGCTGGGCAAGAAAATAGCAAGTTCGAAATTCTGTCTTATATAAAAGAAAGATTCCAATGACTTTTGCTACTAGAACCTTCCCGACCACGATCTTTTTTTTTTTTTTCTTTTCTAGGCATTTGACCTTGAAAAGCAAGAGAGATTAGAGAGATTTGACAAGGCTAATTGAACAAAGGGAGATCAAATGTATAACACCAACTATAATATAGCAAACCCATGGTGTAATGAACACAAAATTATCTCAAAAAATATAATAAATTAACCAACATGATATTTTATTATTTTATATATTTGTTGAATTTTTGTGAAATCAGATAAAGAAAAAATATTTTTTTTAATGATAGTGTTAATTTATTATAACAGTTGTGAAAGGAGATAATGAATGTACTATATCTAAATTTGATTGATTTTATATATTTTTTTAGATAAAATTTTTTTAAATAGGATATATTGTAATTATTATGAGATATAAAAAAAATTAAATGTTATATTTATTCTGATATGAAAGAAATAGAATTTAGAACATTCAGATTCAAGGAAACAAAGAAAAGCAATAGTTACGTCAAAACTACATATTTTAAACAGAACAACAAAAACTCGTATCTCACCTAAGGATATCGTAGTAACCATTATTTCGCCTCTTCGAAAATGAATATTCCTACGCATCTCTTCCCCTCCCGCGACAAAACTACCTAGAGAAATATTAGTTACTTACACGACCAATGATAGAGCTGTGAAGGAGTTGGTTTCACGAGAGAATGCAGCAACTAGTTTTTCCTTGGTGAGTTGCCGAACCTCGAGACTTGATCAGGAAAGTGTGGAGCACAGTATCGTCGTCAACAGAAATTTCGATTCCACGACATTCATTTCTGGCTCCTTCAGCGCCTGGATGGTCTTTACCTCCGGATGTATGTCCAAAGCGCATGATACTCTCACAATGACTTCATCATCGGTGGCTTGAACAACGACCTCATTGGTGTCAGGGGCGGATACAGTATGAGGCCAGAAGGGCCAGTGAGAGTGGTTTATTATTTTTTATAAATAAAATTATCAAATTAAGATTATAAAGAATTTAATTATCAAAATATCGTAATTCATTTAAACTTAAGATAAATCAGAACAAATTACAGATTTAAATAAAGACATCACCCATCCGCACCATAATTGACGCAGCGACTCCTTTTTAGATGGCAAACCCGATTCGGATGAAAGACATTTTTTGGTTAGGGGCAGGTGCATTTGCGTTGACTACCTTGCAGATGCGGTATCAAAATAGATTTTTAAAAAAAATGTAATGAAAAAAGACACAGGACGTCATTTTCAAAATTATAATCGAGCCGTCTCAAATTATTTACATTGATTTGATTTCATATTAGATTTCATACGTTTGTTTTCATATGAGATTTCATATGTTTGTCAAGGGATTTTGTTGTAAATTGTTGAAAATTATGTGACTGACGGCAGATTGAAATAATGATTAAATTTATAATTAATATTTCATGATAATTTAAAAAAATGATGTTTGATCGTTAAGCGATGCGAATCAACTTTCACCTCGATAAATATATTTTTTAAAATATTACATTTAATGAAAAAGGTATTTTTCGATTGTTTCACAATATTTATAATATGTTTTAATTTTAAAAAAATTAACATAAAAAATATCAAATCGCTGTAATACGTTTCTCTATTTTCTTTTTCTCAGCTGCTATAAACAATCTCAATATCACTTAAAAATTAATCTTTTTTAATAAACTCCTCAAATATTCAACAAACATATAAAATCAAATCAATGTAAATAATGAGTATATAATTTTTACTCATATGTATTTCTATGCGAATGACACCCCCAAATAAGCTTTGGCCACAGTGGAGAGGTAACATCTCAAATCCCCATTTTTACTCATGCATTTTCTTGTGTGCATATGTACTATAATCATGCAGTGTGGTGGGGAATTGATGCATGGAATCACAGCTGCTTGTCACGGACAAAATAATTTTGGGAGGTTGATATTTGAAGAATGGTTTAGAATTCTTCATAATTTTCTAGACCTCTTCACGTCCTTCTAGAAAGTTCTATACTTCTTTAGAAGGTCAAGTTATCTAGACTTCTCTAAAATGACCTAGGATTTTTTAGATTAATCTTAAAAGGTAGAAAGAGTTTTAGACAATTCTAGAGCTTCTCTAGTTGGAAAATAATTTCTAGAGAATTCTTATAAATATTAGGAGGAGAAAAGTCTAAATCACGAATCTAAATCCTTCCATGCACTTGTATATAAAGGGGTGCAACGCTCATTTGCAAAACATCCCACAAAATCCAAAGCATACCAAGACAATCCAAAGCGTACTTTCTCTCACTAAGTTTGTTCCAAATTCTCATTCTCTTTTCGAGTTCTTACTTAGCCATCTTAGCATTAGAGTAAGGCTGATCTCAAGTGAAAAAGTGAGTAACTTGAGTACCGCACGGGTAGCGAAAATCTAACCCGTGACAGTTAGTATCAGAGTAAGGTTTAAGTAAGAAGAGAATGTCGGATCAAAGCAACATGAGCGAGATTTTTGAGGAGGTAGATGAACACCGCGAACGTCACCATGCGTAAAGGAAGGGCAAAATCGAAGGATGTTCTAATCTCCTTCAAGTCGTGACTCGAAAGGATGAAAGAAATCATGAAAAAGATGGTGGTGAGGTTGGAGGACGATGTGCCAAGAAATGACTCCATTGATGCTAAGGAAGATGAGTTCAAAGGTGAGTTATAAGATGTCCTCAACTCATTCATGGACAAACTTCACAAGGAGTTCCAAATGTAAGTTGACGATGTTCGCACGGTGGTGACTTCTCTTCAAGAGGAGTTGAAGGTCATGAGGGAGGAAGTTTCGCTATGCAAGAAGGTCATAGCAAATGGAGGCGTTGATAACTTTGGTAAGGGATCACGTATCGACGCCCCTAAGGCAAAGACCTTCTCTGGAAAGCGAGATGCAAAGGAGCTTGATACTTTTCTTTTCAATATGGATCAACACTATGATCACTTGGTTATAGAGAATGAAGAGATGAATGTCAAAACGACAGCGCTCTTTCTCTCTGATACGGCATTCATGTGGAGGTATCATCGTTACAACGACATCCAAGCGGGTGTCTTCTCTCTTAACATTTGGGAAGACTTCAAGAAGGATCTCAAGCTTCACTTTTATCCAGAGAATGCTCAATATGAAGCCAAGAGACACGCTCGAAAGTTGAGGCAAGTGGGTACCATTCGGGACTATGTGAAGAGCTTCACGGAGTTTGTCTTCGAAATCCCGAATACGTTAAAAGAAGACAAGCTCATCTACTTCATGGATGGATTTCAACCATGGGCGTAACAATAACAAAGATGTGAAGTGCAATCTCTTTCTGCGGTCATAACGACGATGGAATCATTCATTGTTTAAGAAGAGTGACGCTTCAAAACCGAAGAAATCAAAGGGATACTTTGAGAAAGGTAGAGGAGAGAAGGGAGAAAGAAGCAAAGCAACCACATTGAACTTTCCAAGCAAGGGGAGTTCGAGCAAAGGAGGATGGAACAAGAGCAACTCCAAGGACGCGGGGAATTCCAAGGCCGAGGTAAAGTGTTACTTATGTTATAGTCTTCACTTTGTTCGAGATTTTCCAAAGAAGAAGGCCCTCTCGACAATAGTTTCTCGATTGGAGGAGAAACCGGTGCAAGAGATGGGCTCGTTGAGGATGCTCAACACGGTGAAGACAATGGAGGCAAAGTCTTCATCCAAGGGGTTGATGTACGTAGAAGCAATGGTTAGACCATACATAACTCGTGCCTTGGTTGACACCGGGCAGGGCGACACATACCTTCGTCTCATTGGAGGAGGTGAAGAGACTTGGACCTCGGATTTTCGATGAGAAAGGGATGCTCAAGACGGTAATTTTGCACATGGTGTGCGGCTCCACATCGGAGAATGGAAGGGAACGATTGATCTTTCGATTGTTCCAATGGATGACTACCCATTTGTGCTTGAGTTATTATTTATTAGAAATACTATATCACAACCTTGGACACAAAAGAGAGAAGCTCAAAGAACTAAAGTCTCGATTATAGACTCCTTTGGTCAGTCTACAGAAGACAAAATACATACAAGTCAAGACTAGGTGTTAGGTCCAAGATTCAACCTAGAGGGGGGTGAATAGGTTGATTAAAAAATTATTTCAATTTATGCAGCGTATTAAAATTCTTTGAAGTTAACTATTCTCTGCACACTGCTTGAATAGTCTGTAGTAGAGACTGAAGTTAACTGTTATATGCACACCACTTGAATAATCTGCAGTAGAGACTCGGTGGTCTGTAGGAGAGACTTCAAACTTAATAGTTTGTCTCTGTTTGGTTGTGATGATCAGTTTCTAATAGTTTTAAGTATATCGAGCAATAAGTAAAAAATTTCCTTAGCGTCTTGAACTGTTGAGGAATGAGTTTTACCATCACGAGATCACCAACTTGAAACTCCAAGGGTCTTCTATGCTCGTTGGCTCATTTTTTTTCATCTTCTTGGCCGCCTTGTTGAGGTCGGATCGAGCCATATCTGCTTGGTCATGCCACTCCTTGGCAACCTTGAAGGCCGCCGCGGGGCTACTCCCCGTGTAGCCGTCCGCTAAAGTGTTCGGAGTCAATGATTGTTGCCCTATTGTCAACTCAAATGGGCTTCAGACCCTAATATGCACCAAACTACTCAGTGTGGAAGAATACTTCCAATACTGAATATGGATAATGCAGAAGGTTGGTTCCCCATTCGCCTTTGGAAAGTTATATTGTCGAGAGTACCTTCCCTTGTGTCCTCACTTTTCGTCGAACCATCGAGATCATACAGGCACCATCCTTTTATATTATGCACATGACACTAACAAAAAAGATAAGAAACGCCTTCATCATATTAAAAATAATTTCAAAAAATTATGATTTTAAATACGAAACGTCTTTTTTGTGTAAAACAGAGCGACTTTATTGTATAAAACTCAACAAACACTTTGTTTTTGAATAGGAACAGAACGCCTGAACAAAATTATATTCTCACGCGCTATGCTTCTTTTTCCAAATTGAATGTCTGAGAAAAATAGATGTTTTATACATTTTTTTTCCCACGTGTATGATTTTAGAATTTTTTTTCCAGTTTTTTATATTTTTGGGTAAATTTTTTTATTTAACACAAACAATGAGTGATTATATTTTACAATATTCATTATTCATTAAACCACCTGACCACAACGATCTCTACATAATGTTAAGAGTTTTATCTTATTTATAAACTAGGGTTTATAACCAATTTTTATATTGGAATAGATACAATTAATTATAATTGAGTTAATTTATATGTTTTCAGTATTTCTTTTTATTATTATTATGATCTCCTATCGTGCATATGTCAGTACTTTAATATCTTTTAATCTAATATTTCACAACCAATCACAATATGAATTATATAAGATTAATTGTTTATATTATTTACATAGATTAAAATTTAATATTTCATAACCAATCACAACCATTCATTTTAACCTAATATTTCACACCCAATCATAACCATTTATTTTAATCTTAAGATTTTTTACTCCATATCTTATGATTTTTTATTTATGATATAGATGAACATTTATATTACTAATTTATGTATTTTAACTAGAGAGTCTTTAAAAAATTTGTGTCTTGTAAAAGCACCAAAACTTATATTCCATAAAATTTGTGTACATCATACTTCGTACCCATATAGTGACAAGAAAAAGAAAAAACTTAAAGATAAAAGTATCATCTAAATAATCATCATTATAACTACAAATCATAAATGCTTTGATTCTATCCATTTTGAATTCGTTTTTTTTTTTAAATCAACAATAATAGTATTTTAATACTTGCACTATAGTGTAATTATTTCAATCAACTAACTTTCATTTTTGATGGGCTAGAATGATCATATCTCCATCATCATACGCATAAAAAACACTATACGGTTTTCACAATGTGCAATATGTATATATACTTAGAAACATGAAGATAATAAAAACAATGAGAATACAATGAGGTCGGAACCAATGTTGACATTGACAAATGAAATTTTGATACGTAATGTCAATAATTATATATTTCCACGTTAATATCCATTGAATATTGTGTTTGATTTTGTGACAACGTAATGACTGATTTTGTACTGCATGTTTTACTTTTTATATTTTAAATTGAAAAATTTATACTGAAGGTTGTTAACTATATACTATAATATTTTATTTATAAAATATACTAAAATATGACAGTATATATTCAACAACTTATAGTAAAAACTTTTCACGTTACAATACAAATACTAAAACATGTTGTATAAAATTAGCCACTCATTTCCGTTATAAATATATTTATATATTTTCAATCACCAATATGAACTCAATGAGATTTATCCATGATATTGCAATGCTTGCACGAAGTGTGGTCATAAAATGATACAAATGAAAAATAACTTAATTTGCGACATTGCTTAGATCAGATACCACTCAAAACAAAAAAATCTTATTATGGAAACCAACGCGTTCGATTTTACATAGTTTTCTATTCATTAGTCTATTAACACAAACAATACTCGAGCATTTACAAAATAGAAGTGAAAACCAAAGACGACACAGTAACCGGCATGGTGGTCCTTTTCGATAGAGACGTCGAATAACTGGTGGGCATACCAGCGACTCAACGAACAACTGATAACAAAGTGGTAAGAATTCAATGACCAATAAAATTATTAGAAGTATTCATATCTATGTAATGTTAGTGATGTTTAGCATATTTATATCGATAATTTTCATAGATTGTAGATATAAAGACAATCCCGAAATTGCTCAAAAAGATAGTCAAAGAGAGATGGATTTTCCAAGTCAAGTTTACTAAAATAACATATGAACAAATGATATCAAGAGTTCACTGCAAGCAAGATATTTGACGTTGACGAACAAAATAAGGAAGTTATAGGAAGCATAAAATTGAAATTGGAGGATGACCAAACACATCAAAAAGTAAAAGGAAGGGAAACTCAAAATATCAAACAAATATTGACATAATTACAATGAGACATCGACTCGATGTCGATTGTATTTTTTTTGCAAGATAAAATAGGGGATAGAAAATGAAGAAGGATAAGTGTTGAAAGAAAGATCCTAAGACTTTGATTATTCATCATGATTTACATCCATGTTTTTTCATATTCGTAATATTAATTTATATTACACAATGTTGCTTGAACATGTTTTTCAATTAAATTAGAACAATTTAATCATCATTGATGTATTTTACAATCAATATGTGTTTCTTTCGATAATGAAAAAAAAAAAGCACTACAACAAAACAGCCGCGCACCAAACGGAACAATAAACTAATATATATACTATTATCCAAAACTTTCCGACGGTATGTCATGGCCTCCCATGGGACGCCATCAATATCTTTTAATCTAATATTTCACAACCAATCACATTATTAATTATATAAGATTAATTATTTATGTTATTTACACACATTAAAATCTAATTAAAATAAAAATCTACGAAAATTTAATCTATCAATTTTTTATGACATCAGTCATCTGATGCTATTATTTCATCTCGTGTAGCACTCAAAATAGTATTCTACTAATTATAAGAATCCTAACAGTTTTATATATGAAGTGGTCTTTTAATATAATAAAACGATGACTTTTGATAGATTTTATATATAAAAAAACTATCACATTCCATATACTTTAATCTATATAGATTAATACTATTTGTTTATATTATTTTTTTTCATACCGTGCAACGCACGGGTCAGTATTATAATATATTTGTTATTATCCAAACCCCTTTCCGACGGTATGTAATGGCTCCCATGGGACACAATTAATATTTTTAATCTAATATTTCATAATCAATCATAAGATTAATTATTTATGTTATTTACATACATTAAAATCTAATATTTCATAACCAATCACAACCATTCATTTTAATCTAATATTTCACACCCAATCATTACCTGATTTTTATTACATCTAATATGAAAAAGTTTCCTTTGATCTTATTTACATTATCTTTCACAAATAAATAATTAGATTAGTGATTTAAAACATAAAAATAAACGGTAATATTTAGGAATGTCATTTATTAAATTAAAAAAATAAAAACTAAAAAAAATCAAAATATTCAAACATTACCTATTCAAAATATAATAAAAAATAGATCAATGTCTTTCTAAAAGAAAAATAAATTATCTATATCACATAAAGAAACAAAAACATAATCTGAAAAACAAAAATTCTTTTAAAATACAAATATACAAAAAACTAATTTATAGATTTTTTGTGACATAAACCATTTAACATTATTAATTTATTATAATTTTTGTCTCGTTCAATGCACGGGACAATATTCTAATTATACATTGATACCATTAAACAATTGAGCTGTGTAGAACTATAAAACATTGTACATTAACCCCATTCTCATGTCTTGATCATTTGACTAATAATAAAATCTAAAAATCATTTTTGTGTTTTGCAAACTAGTTTGATTAGTTTTTAAACTTTTCTTAATTAACAATGATGAATCATACAGTATTAATGGGATATCTAAAATTAGCAAAGACGTACTGGAATATCACTTTTTCAACTATTTAAAAGAAGTGCTTGTGTTTAACTTAAAACAGCATACATGTGTGTTTTTCATCATGTGTTTGTTGTGATGTTTACTTCATTGCCTAGAAAATTCTTGGATTTTTACGAGAAACAGACATCGACTAATATTACCCGACATGGGGCACCCACGTCTTTTATAATATACGTGAGAGGGATTGTCACGTTTGGGCACTTCTTGTTAAGTGAGCAACAAGATGCAAGTGTAACGTTATCGATCCTGTGGTAACGACGCTAACACTTTGAGAACATCTATATGACTATACCGCCACAAGGCTAATTGAACACAAGGAGATCAAATGTGAATACCAAAGACATGCTGTAATAAACACAAAATTGTACTTGGAACATTCTGGTTCAACAAAATAAACAAAAGCAATACTTGGAACAAAAATACCTACAGATGACAAACAGAACGAACAAAAACTACCTAAGAATATCGTGGTAACCATTATCTCGCCTCTTCGAACATCAATATTCCCTACACAGCTCTTCCCCTCGTGACAAAACTACCACGAGAATTACTTATTAGTTACTTACACGACCGATGATAGAGCTGTGAAGGAGTTGGTTTCGTGAGAGAATGCGGCCACCAATTTTTCCTTGGTGAGTTGGCCGGAACCACGAGACTTGATCAGGAATGTATGGAACACAGTATCGTTGTCAACTGAAATTTTCGATTCCACCACGTTCGTTTCTGGCTCCTTCAAAGCCTGGATGATCTTTGCCGCCGGATGTGTGTCCAAAGGGGAGGATACTCTTACAATGACTTCATCGTCGGTGGCTTGAACAACAACGTCACTGGTGTGATCCTCCAATCCTGACGATGAATCACTTGGACTGATCCTGAGTCTTCCTCTCTCAGCTTCTAGTTCTTTGACCTTGTTTTGCAAATCTGTGATGTAAGAGATTGCATCTCCTAGCAAAGAGGCCTTGTCCATCTTGGATATGTTGGGGACAACGGCTCTCAAGGCGTAGAATCGTTGGTTCAGCTTCTCCCTTCGGTGCCTCTCTGCCTCAACATGATTCAACGGCTCTTCTCTCCCATTTGCTGGTTTTCGACCCCTCTTCTTCGGTTTCCTTTCATCAGATGGACCAGCCTTGATTTCCTTCCACGAGATTGCCTCCACGTTACATTGATGAGGCTCAACATTCATGGGAATCATAGGAGGCTTTGCAAGAGGCAACGCAGCAAAATTGTTCTGCATCGGAGTCAGCCTCTGCTGCTGGAATTGATTAGGCCGCAAGTCCTCCTTTGCTCCATTCGCGCATCCTGGGAGACTGTTTCCGGACGTGTTATGAATGTAAACATCATTCACCAAGGGTTTTTGCATTCTGTGGTTGACAGTGCTCGCCATAGTCCCATTAGCATATCGCTGATCACAAGGTGTCTCGTTCATCTTCTTGAAGGCAAGTTTATCCTGAGACTGAGGCCGACGTTTATTCACATTCTGCCCAAACATCTCAGAGACTGTATCGACTGCGCCACCATTAAACCTCGGAAACAGGGCATTCCCATTGCTTTCTTCCACAAAACTTAGAGCTGCTGTAATCTTAGGTCTAGCTAATGATCCTGAAAGCGAAAAATCAAACTTCAAGGCATCCAGCATTGCTGTGTTCTCCGGCACGGACCTTATTGACCCCATTTCGACAACACCAGCATCAGTAGGAACCAGAACAACGGTTCGAATCCCAGCAGACCTAGCAAGTGATGACCGGACACAATACTCCGACCCAAAACTGAACAAATCCACCAACCAAACGTGCTTCCCTAGGGCCAAACACCGTCCTGGCCCTCCTTCTCCGCTATGAAAATAAAAGTACATCGACACCAGGAATAACATCTCAATACCTGTGATCCTATCTAATCTACAAGCCATTTCGTCTTCATCACATCCCCAAAACAATGCATTCAGTTTCTGAAGAACAGTCTTCCTCATCCGCTGTTGTCCATCATCGTCGATCCTATAATCAAGAAAACGAGACACGGCGAATTCCTCCCTTTCATTAGGCTTAGGCTCCCTACAATACCCATCTCCCCATCCTAACACGACGTCTCCAGCCATAGACCGCGTTGTTCGCCAGAAAAACGCATAGTTCCAGCTGAAGTTTGAATCATTTGGTCTGTCAACAAGATCAGTTAACTTGCTTTGTAGATTCACATAGTTCTCAGCACTCTGATCCAAGCTTTCTGACATCACAGAACTCGATACCAACGACTCCATTGCCCGATAACCCAAGGCGGCCGCAATGATCGCCTTATCCTCATCATTCCACACTGATGCACCCATCAAACTCGACTCAGAATGTGTCATCAATACACAGAATTCAGCAACTCCAGAACATGAAACTCATCACCAAATTCAAAAACTATAGCATACCCAATTCAAATCTTATCACCAAATCTCATCAAACCCAATTGAAACTCATCAAAACTCAGATACCCAGATGAAAATAACAACTACCCACCCAAATCCAATGCAATTAACCACATGATTCCACCCAAAACCCTTCACATACCCAATTCGACCCAGATCTCATAATCACTCCAAAACCCTGAAACATCACCAACCCATTTAAAAACACCCCAAAAAACATAAACCCATAAGAGAATTGACCCTAAATTCTCCAAAAAGAGCAATGAAATTCAGAGAACATACTCAAACACTACCCATTTCACATAAATCTCATTATTTTCATGTTTGGGAAAATGAGGAGAGAAATTTTGCTCTCACATTTCCGTCTCATTTTTTGGGTGTGCAATGGCAAGAGAGAAAACTGAAAGGGGGTTTGTGAGGAGAGAAACTGGAGGAGAAGATGGAGAGTCTTTAGAGAAAGGTTAGAATTAGGAGGAAAAATGGCACGTTTTGTTTTGCTCTTTTGTGGACTAAAATGGTAAAAATATCTAAAAACTTGGGTGAGCTTAGTCAAAGAACTATGGTAAAAGTTTAGTGGATAATTAAGGAGATAGCAATGATTAGCAATTAGGACTCGGTTAATAATTTGATCCTACTATCAATTTATCAAAAACTCAATCTTTATTTTATTGTAACAGTTGAATTATTTAATAATGAATTGAATAATCTGAATAAAAATATATTTTCTTATTTTATATTAGTTTAATGATGATAGTTATGTTTCATGAAAAAGAGTTTGTAACTTCGTATTTCGATCTTTTACACAAAAAAGGAATGTTGTGTTATTACATTATAAGAAGAGGAGATTAATCCGTACCCAATATGGGATTTTGAAGAAAATTTGCAGGTTAACAACAAAATGATATTTCTTTGTCCTACCAAAAAAAAACCACTATTTCTTTTCCAAAGTATTCTCATGGAAGAAATAAAAAATTTGACCAAATGATGATGCTAGCACGTGATGAATGTTTGGGAGCTTGGAAATCTTCAAGTAAATGCACCAACTGCATGTACGGGCACGTAGGCCCTTTAATAATTTATTTTTAAGGATCTAACGTTATTTTCACGTACAGCTCAATATAGAAACTCAACTTGCCAAAAATGCACCCAACATTGAATGCTATCTCGTTTTTTAATTTGTTTTTTCTAATGTGCTCCGTAGCTGGTGGTGGTTGTCGAGTCTTTTTCGTCATTTCAATGTATTTGCTAGCTTTATCTATTTAAATATATGTGATTAGATTTGAGTTATTTAATAATTTTAAGTTTGATTTATTATATATTAAATATATAATCAATCTATAATGATTGATTAATTATTCATAAATTTCCACAATCCTATAATATTTACTATCATAAAAAATAATCCAAATAATCAATCATTTTAGTTATCTCATATAATAACTAAACAATTACATTAAAGTTATAGTGACTCTATTATAAGAATTTAAAACAACAACTGTTCGAAAAATTGAAGGTTGAATTCCCAAAAATTATAAAAATATAAAAATATATATCCAATCATACAACACAAAAGAATTCTCATCCAATATAATTTGAATTTGTAACTCAAACATGACATCACTTTGTTTATTGGATTTACCCTCCTCATCACCTTTCTACACCTCCATAGCCCACCACCAGTCGCCGCCGCCACAAGTCTATCATCGGATTCATCCTCTTCGAGACCTTACTCCATCTCCATAGCCCACCAAATATGAAAGTCATAAGAAAGAAATACAAGGATCTCCAGACTCACAAACACCCGTACACTAAGAGCCAATGAACAAGGAAATCTGTGTGCAAGGATCTCCAAACTCACAAACACCCACAAACTAAATCATTGATACACCTGGAGCATATGAATAGCAAGTCCATAAGAAAGACACCAACAAGATGTTCGATAAAATGGCACAAAGAAACAAAGCGTTGATTCAAAATAAAACAAGACGTCAGGCCCAATTATCATTGTTTTCAGTAGATAGAACTGCAAATGCAATAGGAAAAATACCATTATGTGCATCTAGTCCCGTCGCACTCAAAAGACAACCACGATATTTCGATTCGATGAAGATATCATCCATGAATACTGCAGGCCTACAACATCGAATAAAGCCAAGCATGGATGCTCTAAAACCCAAACGATCCACCTCATACTTAGTAAAACTTCTAGGATTTACGAGTTTTAAATCCGTACAGTATGTATGTAACTGAACGAATGAGTATCGAGCTCTGCCATGAATCTCCTTCAAAATGTGTTCCCTTCCTCGTCACGCATGGTGATACGATAGTTGAACGTCATATCTTTCTTGAACTTTGTTCATGATCTAAACTGCTCGTGTGCTTGATGTATGTCGTAACTTCCTTTTCACCAGATTCGACACCTAAACAAACTTAGCTTTTGGATATCCTCGATCGGCTAAGCCAATCTCTCAAGTATGAATGAGATCGCACTTCCATATATCAAACTCTGCGTCTCGCTTTGATTTTAAAGTATAAACATGTCATTTGTAATTCTCATGTGTGCAAGACACCACTATCTTTTCCAAAGTGTTTTTTTTGAACTGAAAATCTCTTAGTATAACCATGTTGCAGTTTCTTATGGCAGCCAAAACTAGTTAGGGCTTGCAAAAACCTGACCAATACCTCGAATACAATCACGCATAACTTGATAGAATTGTTCTCGAGGATAAATGTCGTCACAACATTAAGAGTTTCATCCACTCTAGACCTACACACATATAAAAAAAAATTAAGACAATCAATCTGAAATGCATATGAATGGCCTATTACTTGTATATGAATTGAATAACTTAGACGTGTGAGCTATATTCTAACAAACGTGAACTTCATACGATGAACTATGAATTAGAATGTTGTGAACGGTCTTATCCTTTTATCATGAACTGCATAAACGATCAATTATGAACTAAACGATTTTATGAAATGAGAACTACAAATTGTAACAAGATGTAAACTACATTAGTACAAATAGTTAACCAACAAGTAGTTCTATATGAACTGCATCTTATTTATAATTGAAGAGCTACCTCGCATCTAGAACAACATTAGAAGGACTTCTTGGAGGCGAAGTCGGTGTTGTCCTCCTCGCTACTTCCATCTCAATAACACCAATTTTTTCACATGCGCACACATGCAACATGTTCGTGACATCATCGTCCATAGTGAGAGTAATATGACTCCGACTCTAAGGTGCAAAATATCGAACAACCATCGTCGTAGGATTAATGTGTTGACACTTGTTCATCAATTGTTGATACACCTTTGCAAGCGTCATTGATATGCGAATTTGCAAAGAGAAACATTCGTCTTGGAACATGCATAGAACAAATAGTTCCACATCGAGTGCTTCTGGCACGAGCTCATATTGCGTATCCATAGCTCTAAAAAAAATAGTTCAAGATCAACACATCACATTTCTTGATTTTACAACAAAAAAAATGAATATATTGACATCTAGCGAAGCTATGGAGCAAATCAACATAAATTCAAGCCTTGAGTTATTTCATACACCCGCTCAACATAAATCCAACCATTTTGAAGCTATGGAGCACAATTCAAACCTTGAGTTATCTAAATTTCTCAACAATAGAAACTTACTGAGCAATTGAACAAACTCGGAGTTAAAATGATGCCTTCGTCAAATTTGACAAAAATGCAACGCTGAAATGATGGTGGTCGAACTTTAGGAAGGATTCTAGGAGCCTGGGTTGTGATGTTTGGGTGCCGAAATGATATTTGCTTTGGTGGAGAGGAGGTAAGCTTTTGAAGAGCCGAATAACTGAGGGAAGAAGATGAATTGGAGTTCATTTAGGTTAATGAAGAACATTTACGATATTTACTCATTTTGAGACATCGAAATGTAAATGAAATTTATAATGAACACTTAAATATGTCATCAAGCATTTTGAATATCAAAATATAATTGAAACTATCTTTAAACATTTTATTGTAATTTACCGAAACAATGTCCACTTTTATTTTATTTTATTTCATGACGTGACACCGACCTCTTCAGTATCCTCCATTCTTTAAGTTAAAAAAATGAAATAAAAATTAAACAATCGTTTTATTGACGGATGAAATAAAATTATTTAATATTGATTTTTATTTTTAAAATTGATAGAACGAAAAATAAATAAAAACAAAAAAATGCTTTTAAATTTCTATTTTTCTGTCTTATCTTAGTGCAGTATTCAAGATTCTATAAAAATAATTATTTCATAAAATTTGTTTGATTTTCGTTACCGATTTTTTTTTGTTATTGATTTTAATTTTCATAATTTTAAACAATAACACCAAACAGTTCTAAATATATCGAATTTGGATTGTACTTCTATAAGATAAACGGATCTTAATATGCCAAAAAACCCTCTCTTGTATAACTCTTAGACTAATAAATCAAAGACTTCATAGTTAACCTTGATGTGAAATCAATAATCATAATGTACACAATAAGAACTGAGATTGTTTCCTGGATTTCGATCTACTCCCTCACTCGTAAAAGAATTGCAACCCTCGTACATATAGCACATATTATGTTACGATAGTTTACGAAAGGATCAAACATTATTTTGTGCAAAATTGATATGAAACATTAATGATAGTTTAAATTATATTTTTCAATCATGGGTTGTTGATATAATTTTATTGGATTATGAAAACGATTAACAAAACTTCTTAATTTTATATTGAATAATATAATTACTAACTAATGTTATAAATTTAATTATGTTATAATTTATATAGAACGAAGGATAATAAGTTAGCTAACATTGACGAATTCCTGAATGATTAGAATACTTGGTGAATATGAGCTCTTCAGGTCGCAAATATCAAAATCAAAACTGATGATATTATGTGTCTAATTTAAAATAAATCAATATGAATGATTTTATATCATAGATTTTGTTTTCAATTTTTTTTTCACAAAATTACTATTATAAAATTTTTTAATTTTTTTATAATATAAAATCAAACATATTGATTCATTTAAAATCATTTCCACAAATCTCTTATTACTCATGGAAAACTGAAATCGGCACAATTAACAGTGATGTGTCCACTCACTACTCAGGCGATGGAACTCTGCTACTCCAATGTCACAAAATTTTAGCCCACGTGACCAACACATGAACGCCTCAAGAAAATGGTCTACCATTCATTCTTTTCCATCAATGCTGTTTGTCTCTTCGGCTCCCAAATTCACAATGTTTGGGCCAAGGTTACAGAAAATGTGTCGGCGACCCATGTTTAAACCCAATATTTCATTCCTCATAAGCCCAAGCTAGGCCCAATACTGATCTTCGGGGGCCCAATTATGCTGCTCGGCCTACATTTGTTAGCTCCGAGGCCCTGATTAGATTACAAGAGGTGAGATGGTGGTTGGGTCCATTAACGACCATATAGATATATGCTCATTTCATTTTCTCATCATTAGTGTGAATAAAATTTTCAAATAAATATTTTTGCTCCTTCTATATTATATTTAAACAAATTTCAATGTCAATAAATATTTTCAAACAAATATTTGTGCTCCCTCTATATTATATCTATACAAATTTGATACACATTTTACGTCACACTTTAAATAACATTTTATGTAATATTTTTGTTACATTATATATCCCTTAATTATATTTAAGGGAACAAAATCTCAACGCCTATTACTTACTTTATGGTCAGAATAAATGAAAGAAAGTCTAAAACTATTGTCGATGTGTACTCGATACATCAAGACAACATTCTTATGATAGGGGAAGGGTCACAACCACTAAATTTAGTTACATTATACTCCCTCCAATATATAATAATTACAACATTACCTAATAAGTATATTGTTTATTTTGATAGATTATATTTTATTATTAATGATATCATATGAAATTTATTTTGATCAAACACTATAATATAGTCCTTTCATCTATTTTGATCAAACACTATAATATAATCCTTTCATCTCACGAATCTTGTAACACTTTAATTTAGATCGAAATTTTATGTGTTTAATTATATAAAAATAATTTATTTATCTTTGAGGTTGTGTGACAAAAAAGAGTGAGAAAAAAATAATAATATGATAAATTGATGTGGGATAAAAATATGGATTATTATCAATGAGTTTTTGTTTTTTGTTTTTTTTGGAAAAAACGAAAAAACACGTGAACACCGCAAAAAAAGAAAAAAAAAAACAGTGGTCTACCATGCTTCTGGGCCATTGGTTTTCAACACAAAACGTTTGGGTCAAGATTCCAGAAACTGTAATGGCGGCCCAAGATCAAAATTTACAAAAGCCCAAGTTAAAAAAAATTATTGGTGCTGATTTCCACCACGGGCCAATAACAGCTTCTGGTCCAGCACTCACAAGTTCTTGTAAGTTTTTTTTATAAAAAAAATTAATCAAAAAATAAAATAAAATAAAAGTTCTTGTAAGTTTGAAATTATACAGAACACTAAAGTTCTTATAAGTATTTTGACCAAGAAAAAGAAAAGAAAAAATTGTTCTTATAAAGTTGCATATCATGATCATGATGAACCAAATATCGACCGACCATTCACATAAAAGTTGATGCTCAGATAAGCCGAAGATTTTCCCATTAAAATAAGTTTGCATCATCCTCGTGGATAATTAGATTTCGCAATTAGCAATAACTTGATGTGTTTCCAAGCCGTTTTTTCACGTATGCATAAGTTGGAGGGTCAACGTCAAAACATTAGGGATTTGTTTAGCTGATGTCCACAATTCATTACCTATCATAACAACTACTAGTAAATACATTTACATGCATCGATAATATATTCATATGCCAAGCTTCACACTCGACGATATGTATTTTGTCATAGTTAATCAGCTTAGTTAACTTTCATGATGAAGCTCATTACAGATTTTGGAAAATGGCTTTCGCGATTGCTTTGAATCGAATTTTTATTTTTATTTTTTTGATAATGCTTTGAATCGAAGTTAGATAGGAAGAAACAAAATCTATGTCAAGATTAGGCTAGTGGTGAATTCATGGATTTTCCATAATTGGAATGATGAGATCCGTCCTTGTACAGTCATTTTTATTGTGTCTGGGAAAATAAGTGAATGCGTGCTGCGCACTTGGATGAAACTAGCTTATACTCAACTGCCATCAATTCAATGGAGTAAAGTTAAAGTACATGATAGAAGGAGGATCCAAGGGTATATTGAACGAACGAATATTTTCCACTTGCAATGACTTTGAACGTACATTCAACTAAAATTAATATACTCAAGACCTATTTCGAAATCTTGATCCTTTCATAATAAAAAGATTTGATTTAATAACAACAAAATTTTCAATTATATGTGATCAGAGAGTTTCGACATCTCCCATCACAATCCTCCTTGATTATATTCTAGTATGCATGCCTAAAAATTCCATGCATAAAGGTACTTGTGCCCATATGCTTAGAATCAAAGCGCCTATCAAGGGTCCTTTTCCTCCCTTTTTATCGCGGGATGTTTAACTGAGAGTTGAAGTAATTCATGTTTCCCATGTTATATAAAGGTCCTCTAGGATATGATGAATTCGAGAGCTCACCATGAACATTCACGTTCTTTATCCCACACTGTAGTCAACTTATTGTGTAGGGACTAAAAGGGATCAAAATGAATGGATAGAAAGGTAAGTCAAATAGGAGTAACCAGTTACACACCCTCATTGTAAATATAACATTTACGAGAACAAGCAAGCTAGAAAACTACTATGAGAAACCCCACTTCTCTACCATACCTCTTTTCTCTTGGACCATTCATGCATTGCACGGTAACAAGATTCAACTTTGGTGGGTAGAAAACTTGTAGATATTTCCTATAGGAAAAGTGAGACAAAAAAATTGGAGCATTCGTCAAAAGAAAGATGAAAAATGCAAAAGATGTTGGAAGTTTTGAACATAAAAAGCACAAAGCACAAAGCACAATTCACAACCTCTTTTACCTTCTTCCTGCTTTCACCACAACCAAGAAAATTTAGGAATCCCCACAACAATCCAAAGTGATGTAGAGCTCCCAGGATGAATGTCAAAGAAGAGTTGCCAACACTCCCCAAATCGAGCATTATTTTCAATCTATTATATGACAATTGTTCAATTGTCAGCACCAGCAAACAAGAACAAGGACGATAATGCAGATAATCTTGATAAATGGATCTGTCGGGGAAGGGATATGTGCAAACATTAGTCTCACAGACAGACGAAGAGACTGCTTACTAATGCTATTTGAATTCTGAAATTATCGAATCTCTAAACATTGAAGATTATTTCTTAATCAACCAACCCTTCGCGACCGAGTAATGAAGAAAATCATGAAGCAAAGACATGATTCAGCTCCAATGCTAGTTCTATTGTTCCTCTTTCACTTTCGTAAGTACCATAAATATGGCACCACTGGAAAATCTTCAAATACTCTTAGAAAAAGGAGCAATGAACAAAACAACAACATTCAAATACAAACATATTGGCATCCCCACCCACCCCCCAAATCTCTCCATCCATCCAAAAACTATACACAAAAGCATAACTTCATGCTTTGCATATAAAAACCCACCTCTCCCCCACTTTCCTATATCATCATTTTTCTCAACCCTTTTAAATCAAACCACTCCAGATTTCAAACTAATCTTGATAAAAACACACACAAAGTTGAGAAAAACAATGGCAACTGAAACAGAGGAAACACAGGCAACAGAGCAAAGCTCCACACTAACACTGCCCATATTCTCACTACAACCACCAAGGGCGACCAGGGAGCGGCCAGGGACGGCGCGATCGCCTCTCCACACGGCCGCCTCCGTCCCTTTCAGATGGGAAGAGCAGCCCGGGAAGCCACGGCCCTGCACAACACTATCTCATCCGACCAACACGGGCGTCCCCAACTTGGAGCTCCCGCCGAGACTATTGTACATTGAATCATCAAAGTCCAAGAACAAGACACCGTCCCCAACGACGGTCCTCGAGGGCCCTGATCACGGTGCCAGGTCGATATTCCAGTCGTATTCCTTCAGGTTTACAAGGGGGAAGACGGCGGCTCGGGAGGAGACGAACGAAGGCGGTGGCAGCAGCAGCGGAGGGAGTAGTCCTGAGAGAGGGCTGCTCAGCGGACCGTTGGTGCTCAGCAGGAGAGTGAGTTGTAGGGATGGAGGGTTGCTTGGGTCTCTAAGGAGAAGGGCTTTCAGTTTCAGGACCAAGAGGGAGGTCACTGATGTGGGCAACTTTGTGTTCCTGGATAGAGAGGGGGACAGGGACGGATGTGGCGCTGATGGCGATGGCTGCACGGTGGAGGAGATGGAGAAGACGGCGGTGACCAGTGGGAGGAGGAAGAGGAGCCTCTTTGGTCTCTCAGAAGCAAGGTCTAATTTTTGGGTAAGATTCAAATCCCGATAAATGTAATGATCGTATGTGTTCAGGGCCATCTTTCCTACACTTGCAACAAACTTAGTTACCTAGATTACGAGTTCCCTAGTTAACTCAGAATTCATCCGGAGGAAAGCGACTACGGATTCCCTAGTTACGACAAATTCACAAGAAACCCAGATGAAACCGACCGCACCGCCATCATCATCATCATCGACGGCAGTGTCCAACCTAATCCTTGGCTGCACATAGCACATGATTCTCATTCAACGTGGCACATTGCGTTGCTTAAACCCACCAAAAGGGTGAAACTTAAGACAGTTTCATGGTAGTTTAAGGACCCTAGTGGTGGTGGACACATTGTGCTCGAGACATCAATGGCCGTGGCCATTGTTGTTGGGAAATCAGAGTGCAAGAGAGTGCAGTGAAGTAGTAGTAGTAGGATATGTCGTTCTGTCAGCTCGCATGTGCGAGCGGGGCCTACTCGCCGTTACTTGTCCTTGTTCTGTGAGTTCAGGGGAGTTAGTTTAAGCTTTGTCCTTGATATGGAGAGGTCGAGATGACCCTTCACGGACTTCTAGGACCTATCTAATTCGACCACTCAGTTGTCCCTCTCGTGGTTAGAGTTCGAGCCTTGGTAAGCAACGACGAAACGGAAAGTGATTGCATTCATTATTGGAAAATATGTTTTCTCATAATCTACACCAGATACTTGTGAGAATCTTGGACTACTAATATAGCCTTTTGTCTTATAATTTCATTTTTTTCGTTTTGTTTTCGAATGAAAACCCATTTATTTTCAGCAGTGGTAATGTCATTTGCTCGAGATCCATCCGATATGCATATGAAAGATAGAGACTACGGTTCAACAGCTATTGGTTAGACTCATTTCTAACGTCGGGATTCATTCACAAGAATCTATTCTACACCATTTATCACCGTAAATATTCTAGCATCCCGGTGCTTACCTAGGACATGGACTCTGATAGGGTTGTTGAGATCTTTCTTACCTAACCACAACTAAAATGGTGGCTGACACTGTATTCCAGGCGACGATCTATGGAGCTTTGAAGCAGGTGATCCCTCGACGAACCAACAAAGACAGTCCCCGGCTCAACTAGACTACTCCTCTCAAAGGCGATCCTCTTCCTAGAACTACTGTTAATCGGCTTCTCACCAAATGCTTTTGCTGTAAAACTTCCTGTTTCCTCGAGTAAAGATTCTTGTCCCACGAAAAATAACACTATATGCTTGTAATGGTATAAGCCTCTTGCTCCTACTCACTGCTCTATGAAATGTATGCAATGTGTAAAGATAATACTACTATGTTGAAATGACGATAAGTTCTGAGAGAAAGTTGTCACTATAAAGGTAATCAATGCAACGAAGACTCTAGAAATCGATAATACTACTCATCAAAGGAGTTTCTGCGCATAGAACATTTGCCCATGTATGGATGTTTCTTGTTACTAGTCAGCTTTGATAACCTTATATCAACTCGTCTCTTGCAAGAAATCTCAACTATAATTTCAACATATCTAGATTGATGAATCCAGGTACCTAAGTTGGAGGTCAAAATTTATGTTACATGATAATTAACTCTATTACCTATGAACTTGATATCCAAGGCATAAACATGCAATTAGTTACTCTTGATAAAAAGAAATATTCTGCTCATCCATGGAAAACAACAATCAAAACATCCTTAATCTTGCTTGCAAGGCGCCAAGGCAAGGGTTATCGTTCGAGCATTGATAAAAAGAAATATTTTGCTCATCCATAGAAAACAACAATCAAAACATCCTTAATCTCGCTTGCAAGGCGCCAAGGCAAGGGTTAATGTTCGAGCACATGGCGAAGATCCAACAAACACATGCTTAAACTACTTCAAGTACCAGAGAACAATTTCCGTTTACTTCCAAATAGATAAGTTTAAGTTCATCGATGCATGCTTATAACAATGAAGTGCTCCTCAAAGGTCGAAACAATCTGACTTTTCAAAATACTTCATATTCAACTGAAAAATCTTCAATACTATGGTGTCCTTTCATAACCCGCTTCCCAAATCTTCAATACTAACTAATTTTCGGGAAATCGCGTGCCGATTACTTACTTGGATAGGACGCAGACTTACAGCCTTGAACTCTCACTATCTTACTGCTAAACAGATCAATCGGGAAAAACCCCACAAAACTATTAGCCTTTGACATAGGAACTTCAATTAGATGAAAGAGGATAAGCGTTGGGGGGCCGACCGTCTAGCAGTGATTTTTGTGCGAGGTTCAACTAAAATTAACACCGGAATGCAAAAAGGCTAACCAACAAATAGAGTAGCTGAAGATATTAGGGTAAGTAAATGGCTGGAAAACAGCAATGCAACACTATTACGCCACAATCAGTACATGAAAAGTCATAGAAATCGAATTATCGAAGTCAGTAGCTAACAGAGTGGAGGGTTTTCACCTACAATTGAAGGAAAAAGCATGACAGAATAATACATGGCCTTAAAAAATCGTTAAACAGACTTATTATCTGCAGAGAAACATCTCATACCGGAATTGAAGTCGAGAGTAAACAATAAAATATCAGGACTCGTGTCCAGATGTTACTGCTTCTTGCCAGTGATACCAGCAACAACCTGCACAATAGAATATCAATCAGAACGAAGTGGAAAAGAACCAGATATCAGAAAGATAGTAACAACATCCACTTCTACATAGCGATGATAGGGTCATTCTTTCCGTTTCTTCATTCACTTCATGTCCATTGTAATTGCTATATAGGAACTGGAAACTACTCAACAAATGAGATATGCTTCATAACGAAGGTCTCATTATCAAGGACTTAATATCGAGGAATCAATTCTATCAAAAGTCCGAACTAATGGATATCATAACACTCAAGGCCATCCAATCTGAGTTGCTGCATTCGAACGACACAATGATGTGCCAATCTCGATTGAGGCAAGCAGAAACACCAGTAATCAGATATCCAAATTAGTTCGGACTTTTGAT